>WNNJ02000109.1:0-18303 GCA_012934845.2 Pomphorhynchus laevis | reverse complement strand
CATGTAGATGAAGTGGTAAGAAGTTTAAAACGTTGGGAGAGTACCGAAGAGGCAGTTGAACTATGTCGGAGAACGATTTTTAAGAGTGGAGAATTGAGATGATTGGATTTAGTGGATTTGTTTAAACGAATAAAGGATACGGGAGCGATAGTATTGAAGAGCGATGGGTTATCATTAGGAATAATGATTGCTAGGATGGACCTGAAAGCAGATACATCATCATCGAGGCGAGATTATGGAGAAGCAGATTCGGAAAGCTTTAAGTTTGATATGATAATACAGCGATCACGCGAAGGAAAACGATTTCGTGGAAGTAGTGGACGGACAGAGCTGGTAGGAGTCGAGGCAAATGAGCAGATAGAAGTGGAAATGACAAGGGTGCTTGATAGAGAATTAATATTGGTTGGAGCAAGTGTGACAGGAGGTGGGGTGTTAAATCGGTTGATGAGAGATGTGACTGGAGATGATTTTGAAGGAAGAATGTAAATTATTTGAAAGTGATACGTGGGAGGTAGTGTAAGGAGAATTAAGATAGGTTGGGGCATGTGTAACAGGAGTGGAGTGTTGAATCAGTTGATCGGAAATGTTACTGGAAATGATTGATTTCGATGGAAGGATGTAGATTATTGGAAAGTGATACGTGGGAGGTAGAGTAAGGAGAATCAAGATAGGTTGGAGCATGTGTAACAGGAGTGGAGTGTTGAATCGGTTGATCGAAGATGTTACTGGATATGATTTTTACGGAATGATGTTAATTATTGAGAAGTGATAAGGGGAGGTAGAGTAAGAAGTATGTGAAGAGAATAAAGAAGTTTGAGATTTATTTAGATTGGGGGGGGGATAGAAAAGAGGAGGTATGAGATGAAAAGCTTTACTATTAGCATTGCTAGAATGAGGAAGATGAATGAAAGTTTGGTTCGTAGTTGAACGAGGAGTATGTGAGAAGGTAGGTTCAATAATTGGATTATAAAATGCGAAGTCAGGTGTTGATGCGAGGGAACCATCTAAAACAGTATTGGTCTGAGTGGTCGTGTGTGGTACAGAAGTAGAGGAGCAGGATAACTGTAGTAGTCGTACTGATGTACCAAAACCGCATGTGAACTGTTTACGTTTATACACCTAACGGTCGGATATTTTAATACGAACAAGTAACCGTACATCACGAACGTTTTGCATGAATGTGAATGGGTATTGACTCTTTCTTTCTATACACTGTGGTTTGAAAACTGTTACCTCTTATAATCCTGATTTTGCAATATTGACTCGTTATTCTACTATTATGCAATATATAGCTTAATCGTTTCATGATCTGAGCCTGCTGTCTAATCATGACTCAATATGTAACCGAATCCCTTTAGGGATCCAGCAATGTGCACAGGAATCTATCCCACTTGCTCATCGTCAATTCCTTGATATTTGTTGTGACTGACGAATTTTCCCGAAGTCTTTAAAAATAAATAAAAAGTTAGCCGTTAATCTAAAATTGGTGGACGATATATAAAAATTGGTGGACGATATATAAAAATTGGTGGACGATATATACAGTTAGCCGTTAATCTAAAATTGGTGGACGATCGTATATCATGTTCCTTCTCGCCCTATTGTTTTCACTAATATACCTGAATGTATGTCGGTCAACATACAGATAGATTAGATGACGACTTATCCAAAGTTCGTGCGATGTTTGTTTCGAATTGGTAGAAAGCAGAATAATCATCCTAGATTATTAAAAGCAATTTTTAACGACGCAGCGGCTGCCAAATCTATTTTGAGCAAATCCTATCATCTTAAAGGTTCTCACGTTAGATTACTAAATGATATTGACAAGTTCGAACGTGAACGTCTTCGGGAGGTCGGGAGGTTAGACAGTTATTGAGATCGCGCTTAGATGCAGGAGAAACAAACTTAAGAATTCGGAATTTTCAAATTGTGCGACGAGGGACTCGCTTGAATTGGACTCCGCTGCATGTGGATTAGATTTAGCTCCTCTCGTCGCTTCTAGCTTATCCAACATACCCATTACAAATACATGTGATTACTTAAATTACAGTGTTTATCATCAATCACCGTTGTGGTCTGCTCTGGCTGGATCCAATAGTGCTAACAGTAAGGGAAATAACACATGTGCTTCAATAGGTCCTAGTTCTGCGATCTTGTATACTAACGCACGCAGTCTTCTTAATAAAATTCACGAATTGAAGCAACGTATTCAATATTCCCAGCCCTTGTTAATAGCAATAACAGAAAGCTGGCTTAACTCCGATATATCTGATCACGAGATTGAAATAGCTAATTATTCTTCTTATCGTGTCGATAGGACCGGAAAGAAAGTAGGTGGAGTAATTTTATATGTACATAATAGTGTAGCGTTTATGACCTTAAGTGCCAAGGCTGAAGGTGGCACAGAAACACTATGGGGCGATATATTACTGTCCTGTCATGTGTTAGTTACTATTGGTCTTATATATCGTAGTCCAAAAATGGATGTTTGTTCCATAGTTGATAAATTATTAAAGTTTGGATCCCGTAGTAATGTGGTAGTAGTGGATTATCTAAATATGCCTTCTATAGACTGGACTAATTACATATGCTTAGATAACAATAATTATTCATCAGCATTCCTTGATACTATCAATTTTCTTAATCTAACGCAACATGTCTCAATGTTTACTCGTTCCTCTGGAGACCATCAATCTTTGCTTGATATTTGTCTTACTTCCGATAAATATTTGGTCACTGGTATAACATATTTGGATCCCTTAGGCAGCTCTGATCATTCTGTTATTCGCTTTAATACAAACTTATCTAATATATTGTCACAACCTGAGTGTTCATTTATGCCAGTACAATGTTTCAAAACCAATTTCAGTTTAGTACGTCAATCCCTTCTCGGTACAAATTGGTATGATCCATTGATTTTTGGAGTTGAATCATCTTGGCAACAATTTGAAACCCTAATGATATCGCTCCTTCTACATTTCTCACCTCGTAAGGTAGCAACTGCCCGTACACGCACAAATTCTTGATTTGATAAGGAGCTTCAGGAGGCATTGAGATCCAAGAAGCAAAAATTCGTAAGGTATAGGAATAGAGAAACTGATTATAAAAAAGGTCATTTAAAAAGTGTCGGAATCATTTCACATATCTCAAGAGACTTAAAAAGCGGCAATTTGAACAAGTACTGGTAGGAAGATCAGCCAACAATCCTAACATATTATTTAAATATGCAAATTTTAAAAGCAATGTTTGACCTTCAAACTCTATCATTGGAAACCATGGATGCACTCTAGTAGATCCTTTCGATATTGCTACTGCATTTGGCCGTAAATTTCTCGTATCAGCTACTACTTCTCTTCGTATAGAAAATACTCGTATTAATCCGTCAATTTTTGATATTCTTCACTTGTTCACAGTTTAAGATGTTATGAAAGAGTTTAGACGACTGAAACCGTAGGGCTCGATTTGCTCAGATTTACTTCCCTCAATATATCTGAAGAATCTTCATGATGTCATTGATGCGCCTTTATATAGGATATTTATAGCATCATTATATCACGGTATAGCCCCGAATGCATATAAACGCTCTATTATTAAGCCGCTTCATAAGAAAGGTAATCGATCATGTGTAGATAAGTACCGACCGGTTAGTTTAACCTCTGTATCGTGTCGTGTAGTAGAGAGATTACTTTATCGGATAATCAGTAACTACCTAGAATCAAACAGGTTACTTTCTACTAATCAGCACAGATTTCGTAAAAACTGTTCCACAGTAACCAACCTTTTATTGGCACAGGAAAGTTGGGGTTCCATAGTGGATGAGGGGTATGCTGTATATGTCATATTTTTTGACTTCTCCAAAGCATTTGATCATGCACCCCATGATAAGTTGATTATGAAGATGAGTGCATTAAACATCAATCCAATTATCATTCGTTGGATATGCAACTTTTTTTCTGGTCGCGCATACCAAGTCGCCATTCACGGCACCCTTTCCGAGCATTATCTAGTTTATGCCGGTGTCCCGCAAGGGTCTGTATTGGATCCTCTGTTGTTTTGTATTTTCATCAACGATTCCCCCAGTATAATAAGTTCGCATTCCACATTATTATTTGCAGACGACTTAAAAATTTGGAGAGCCATCAAGTCGGATTATGATCGGAGCATTCTTCAATCAGATATTGACACGGTTCTTAAGTGGGCACGTTCTAATGGTCTATATGTTAATGCCTCGAAGTGCACTTGCATGCACATTCGATCATGTAATATTGTTCCAGTGCCGATATATCATCTAGTGGATCGAGTGATTAAATTGGTTTCGAGCTATAAAGATCTTGGCGTATGAATAACGGATGATTTCTCCACTCGCCAAAATACTGAGTACATTTGTTCGAAGGCCATGTGTATGGTGGGTTTCCTTCTCCGATCATTCAGCTATGTGAGTCCACGTTCTTTTAGAGTTCTTGCAAACGCTTTTGTACTAAGTCATTTGTTATATGCTTCTTAATGTTCATACCCTCAAACCAGAGATGAGATTACTCGACTTGAGAAGGAGCTACGTAGGGCAACAAAATTAGTACATTCTTTTAGAGAACTTTCTTACGAGGACCGTCTTCGGTCTTTAAATATACAGTCATTATGTGATATTCGTGACTCGCGGGATCTGTGTCTTGTATGGGAGGTATTTCACAATGAACACCATGTGTTGCGTGAGCTCTTCAACATTCGATCAACTCGAGCTTTGCGAGGTCACTCGTTTTATCTTAGTCGCCAACGAATAGTACATTCTAGGACGATTCAATTTGGACAACGAATAATAAATTCATGGAATCGTTTAAGCGATGATATTGTAAATGCGGCAACTCGTGAGCTCTTTAAACGACAGATTATTTTAAATTGTTGATTATTTGTTTTTGTTTTTCTCTTTTTCTTTTATTTTGACTATCGATTTGTCAGTAACTCTGAGCTATGCTCGTACGTTGTCTACATAATAATGTAGACAACGTTAGGCCTTTGCGCTTTTCCGAAAGTAAAAGCGCAAAGGCCTTTTATAGGAAGACTCATTGTAAATTGCATTGTGACTCCAACTGAAATGCTGTCTAAATTTATCCATCGAGAATTATTGGTACTTATGCCATATGTACCGTCGTTTATTAGTTGCACGAGTGATTTTATCAATCGATTTGAAGCTATTAAAAGCTCGCTTAATAGCGAGTACATTTTGGTGACAGCATATGTAGAATCGCTGTACACGAATATTTCGATGAATATGGGACTAAGGGCGCTTAAAAAAACAATGGAAAAAAGCAGGCATTCCAGTCCGCAAGAGAAATTTCATAATAACATCTGCTGAGTTCATTCTTCGACACAGTTACTTAGGATTTGAAGGATAGTATTTCCATCAGATTTCGGGCACGGCGATGGAAACACCGATGTCCCAATTTATGCGGCATTATTTATGGCTGATATGGAGGAAAGGTGGCTTGAATGCTCAGCAATACAGCCAATAATGTTATGCCGCTATATCGACGATATATTCTTCTTCTAGCCTGACACAGTAGAGTCTCTCGAGATATTTAAGTCTCAAACATCAGTCACAGAAAGATTTAGTTCAGGACAATTGATTAGCTACTTGGACATATCGATTTTTCGAAGAGGTAAAAGTTTTTAAACTACATTGTATATGAAGAAAGAGTCAATACCCCTTCACATTCATGCAAAAAGTTGCCATCCACACTCCATCAAACGCAATATAATTTTTAAAGACGGATTACGAGCTCGGAGAATATGTTCACAAAGAGAACTTCTAGATCATCTATCTACGATTGAGAGCGAATTCAAAGAAAGTGGATACCCTCTACGTATGATAAGAAAGCAGTTAACAGCGGTTAGGAAATTGCAGAGAAAAAATAAGCTGGGAAAAATAAACCAAACGAAATCAGACAATGAGTCAATCTTGTATATACCCTACCATCCAATGCTTGATCGTATTCGACAAAATATTAATAGGACCACTAAAGAAATATCAGTATTTAAAGTAAAGGTCGGTGTAAGATTTAAAATGGGAAAATCAATAGGGAAATTTCTGAAAATATGGTGATCAGGTGTGACGTAGTCACAATTTGCATTTATAAATTATCATCTTAATTTTCATTATTCACATTATTTGTAAAATTCATATTAAGACGATGATTTTGTTTTTATTATTATTCCAATACATACCAAAGCCAAAAGGCTATTCAGGCAGAGTCCAAAAAAAATAAAAAATAAAACAAAAACAAATGGTCAGTCAACGTAGCTAATTAGGGTATTCCAGTGGTAGTGTTGAATGGCGGCATTGTTCATGTATCCATTTGTAGCATCGTGATTTAAACGTTCTCAAACTGGGGGCTGCAACGACTTCCTCAGGCAACGAATTCCACATGTTAATTCCTCTTCTTGAGAGTCTATACACTTTTGGTAATCTGCCAAATCTAAATTTATACAAGACTCTGCTATGTCCCCGCAACTGATCTACCCGCCTAGTGATTACATCGGTGGGATAACCTACCACATCATTCGACATATGCCATATACATAGCATTTCCAAGGATATGAACCTCTCACGTACCGACAACATCCCAATACGACTTAGACGTACATAATAGTCAATACCACTTAAGCCAATACAGAGCCTCGATCCGCGCCTAAGAATAGACTCCAGGTCTAATAGTTCTTGCTTAGTGACAGGGAAACAAGCCTGAATGCAGTACTCCAAGTGTGGCCTGACGATGGAGATGAATAACCTCTTGAACATGTGACAGCTTAACCTGAGGAATGTATTTTTAATACAATATAACGCCCTAGTAGCTTTACCTAGAAAGAAGTCGGTGTTCAACTTTGTTTTCAAGGATCTATGAACAATAATCCCTAAATCCTTATGATGAGACACTTCCTTTAAAACCATATCTCCAATAAAGTACCTTAGAGTTTCAATAGGGCGACCTAGTTGCATGAGGACACATTTATCAACATTCAACCGTAGTCCGGTAGAATCGCACCACTTGTTCAAGGAGTTTAGATCATTTTGTAACGATACTCGATCAGCAGGACTTCTAATGATCGACCAAATCTTTAGATCGTCTGCAAACGCTAGATGAGAGCATGATAAGCGGAGTAGCAGATCATTAATGAAGATTATAAAGAGCAGTGGGCCAAGGACTGATCCCTGCGGTACGCCAGAATTAATATTTACCGAATAAGAAAACACGCCCCCCACACAAACTCGGAAAGACCTATTCGATAGAAATTCCCTGACCCACTCACAAATATATGAATGAAGTCCATAGTGATACAGTAAAGACACTATGCCGTCGTGTGGTACCCTATCAAAAGCTTTCGAAAAATCAAGGAATACTGTATGAACCTGAAACCCAGCCCCCAGAGCATCAGCCCATTTTTCACGCGCAGTTAGTAGGTTAGTAAGGCATGAACGTCCGATCCTGAAACCATGTTGAGATTCAACCAATATGTGATTACGATCCAAATGATCCCTGATTCTACTAGCAATGATTCTTTCTAAAAGTTTGCAGAATACGCTAGTTAAGCTAATGGGCCGAAAGTCCGCGCAAAAGCTAGCAGGATGCTTTTTGGGAATAGGCACCACAATTGCACACTTCCAACTGTCAGGAATCCAAGATGTGTCTAAGCTGTATCTGAAAAACATAGTTAAATCATTGCTCAGTTCGTTCGCTAGGGATTTGACGAGGAAGGGGGCGATATTGTCTGGTCCCGGAGATGTAAACGAATCGAGCTTCATAACCTCGTTCAACACCTCATCCACTCTGAGTGGACGAACACAACACCGATGAGCAACCGGAACATACTTCCAACTAAAGTCATGCAGTTTGTTAGAGGTCAAAGCCTGTACCAAGAAGCCATCAGCTAAATGTTGGGCGATTAGAGACGGATCGGTCAAAGTTTCAGTTGGCGTTTGGATTGCGCTAATTGTGGCGACAAGTGTTCTGTTGTTTCTTACATAAGACCAAAACCTCCTAGGATTCAAAGATGCATCCCTGGCGATACTATCTTCGTACGAATAGCGTTTCTGAAATTTTAGCCGATTGCATAAGTTCCGAGAGTCGATGTAGGCACGTTTTGAAGCAGAAGAACGCCTAAATTCGCGCCACAATTTGTTGCGGGATCTTATAGCATCAAGAAGCTCTCTGTCGAACCAAGGAGGATGTCCATGCTTGAACTTGCAGGCACGTAGCGGAGCAAAGATATCAGAAATTCGCATCAATTCATCATGGAGCAGATCAAAGACTACAGGAACCTCCAAACCGAAGTGGATACGAAGACTATCACAGATATTTTTTGGGAAGCTTGCAGCTAGTTGATTAGCATCAACACCTACCCAACAACGTTTTTTAAAATTAGAGTTTTGTGAGGCTCTGTTGAACAGCGACAGCCGCATGGAGAGTACACAGTGATCGCTATTGCCAATTGGTGCGTCATAACGAACACCTGAAACGTCACCCAAACACTTAGTAAAGACCAAATCGAGTATAGAAGGCGTCCCTGTCACACAAGTAGGTTCTTTAATATGTTGAACTAGTAGCATCTCGAGTAACAGAAAGTCACTCAGTACTTTCCCAATTCCGTGAATTGGTCGTGAATGACTATTTTTCCAGTCTATTTGGGGGATATTGAAGTCTCCCAGGAGCAAAATCAGAGGATACGAAGATAAACTCAGCAAATGTGATTTAAGAGAGTCGTATCTTAATTCATAGGACGGAGAACGGTAAAGGACGCAGAATCGGGATCGTTGACCATTTCCCAGTGTAAAAGCAAGACCTTCAAAGGAATAACCAATATCGTCGCGAAAAGCCGAGATATTCGATACTAGGAGACTATTTCGCACATAGGCGGCTACCCCACCTCCACGTTTACCACATGAGCGATCCGAACGTATTACAAAATAGTTAGGGATGGCAACACAGTCATCCGAAATGTCAGAATGTAGCCATGTTTCGGTTATACAAAATACATCAAAACGTTTCGAAGCAACTATGAATTTAATTTCCGAGAACTGAGCCAGGAGACTACGAACATTTGAATAACCGACAAAAATGTTCGTATAATGGGAAAATTTGACACGCTCGGTGACACTATCGAAGTCTACTAGTTTTCCTACACACGAACCATCACTACTAAAGAGGTCTGACTCTACAGGAGTAAGGGATGCCACCGGACAGTCGGACGCCACTTGACCACCCGAAAATTCCGTACACATAAGTTACCCTCACCACTTTCCAGCCGTCGATGCAGCTCGTTGAAAGCCTCGTGTCTTCTCAAACGATCTGCAGGAGATAAATCACGGAGTATATGAAAATCAGAGCGCGATAATCTAAATGCATGCTTGAGTAGGAAGTCAACATGATCTTTTGAGTCTAGAACAACTTTTAGAAGTCTAGGTCTATCTGAAAGTTTCTTGCCTAGACGAAAAACTCTACGAAGTTTAAGACACTTCGCAACATCCACATCGCACTGGAGAAAAATCTTAGAAAACACTGCGCGAAGATGCATAATATCGTCATCCAGTCTACTTTGGGGATTGTTACTGAGAGATTCTTCAACACCGCTCACGATAACGTTTAACTCTCTTCTGGAGTTAAATTGTCTAGAGCTAAATTGTTTAGGGCTAGCAGACGGAACTAATGAAGAATTAGTCTCAGGGGTAATCGATGACCGACGATGATTTGGAGGAATCACTGCATGTTGTTTATTATTTGGAAGGCTAACTATTTGTCGTAGATTATCTATAGGCCTAACTATAATCTGACTAGCATTTGCAAGATCCTTAACGCTCTCAATAAACGGAGCTACTAGAGGAGCAACACATAAACTGCAGCGGTGATGCAGTTGCTGCGGGTAAGCACAAGGACGCTCAGTACAATCGCTACCTAGAGGACAGTTTTGAGAACAATCACTGCCCGAGGAAGTGTTAACAGGAGTTGACAAATCAACATTTGCATGCTTGAGGGCGGAACATTTGTTATCTACATCAAGACCGACGCTGCTCGAGTCCAATATATGGGGATGAACAATAGAATCCAAAACATGAAGTTGTTTGAAGGAGTAATCCATCACATTAGTCTCATGCAATGCATCCCTAACGAAGCATTGAGTTGAATTGTTATTGAAGGGTATGATTGATCGATCGCTCAGTTCTAACTTCGACTGCTGCGTGAGAGAATGATTGAGTACATGAATAGCATTATTGGTTCCTATCTCAGATAATTTTGGAGTGGCCGAAACATCATCAATCCCTGACGACAAGCTGCTTGACTTTCTGAACGCTTCTGAACTCCGTTCTGGTTCGTTAATACTAAGATCTTCCCCATCGTTGTGACTGTTTGAATCTGCGTTCCTCTTTAAAGCATTTATCGATACTTGCTCGTCACAATGGCCCTTGAACAACAAGGAGAGCAATTCGGAGGCACAGAACCCACAAACAAAATCCCTAGAGAGTAGCGATTTCGTCAGACAGGATGGAACGTTGACAGCTGTCCATATGTCGCATCCAGATCTGCTGCAAGAGATTTCGTGTTGCTGATACCCAGAGGAGGGGCTTGCTAATTTTGGTACAGTCTGATTGCGAGTACCGTTAATCTGCTGACTTGCTAAGCATTTTTTCGTTTCTGTCTTCTTTGTTCTTGCCATCGATTGTTGTGTCAACTCGCTTCGCTCGTTGTAATCGAATAATTATGTGTTTAAGCTTGTGTGTTCGTTGGGCTTGCTTGTAAGTAGTTGTGTATTGTAAGTAGTAGCTTGTAAGTAGTAGTTGTATAGTCGATGTGTATAGTCGATTTGAATTTATTGATTCAAATTACTGATTTTATTTAGTATTATCACTCCACTTCCAGCCTTTGGATTTTCCAGATCGATATGAATGATTTTTCCGATTGTAATCAAAATACCATTGATTATATGATAATGTGTAATTTGTGTATGTTATTTATCTCAAATGTATGTTATTTTATCTCAAACTTTTTTTAAGCTCAAAAAAGTTTCTAAGTTTTTAAGTTAAAAAAGTTTCCTTAACGAAAGGGAAGGAAACGAGATGGGAAATTTTAGATTGATAATTTTAGATTGATTTTCCATTGATTATATGATAATGTGTAATTTGTGTATGTTATTTATCTCTCGCTTTGTAGTCTTCCTCTGTTTGACCATGATGTTTGATATTGGTTCTTCCTGTTTGATATTGGTTCTTCCAAATGTTTGTAAGATGTTGTAATCCAATGAATGTTATAATTATTCAATATAAAGTGTATGTTATTTATTGTAAGTACTTTAATAATCAATTCTTTTTTTAACGAAAATATTATAAAATATTAAATATACCTATATAATACTATAACTACTATAATGCAATATATATCAAAATAAGTAGGTATACAAAATTTAACCAAGCTTTTTTATTATTTAAATACTTTTTCGGGTTACCCTTCGTCAGCAGCACATATCTTATGATATATCTTATCTCTTTTGGTGGTCGGTAACAAATTTTAACATTATTGCTTTTGATTCCAGTTGTTTGTGTTGACTTTTTGTTCGCAGAGAATTTGCGTTGTTTATATGCGCGTCTTATTAAATCCTCACGTAGGCGATCTCTTTGTATGAGAAAGTATTCATATCGAGAGCATAATTTTTAATCCGTCGTTTCTCATTACATATTAAATTTCGTTTAATTTGCGTAGGGTGGCAACTAGAAGCGTGCAGGTATACGGGATTCCACATTGGTTTTCTAAAAACGCGTGTATGTAAAGTGTAATTTTCTCTGAATACCTCAATTTCTATGAATGAAACATTTTCACGTGAAATATGTTCTAGTTTGAACTTCAATGGGCTCTGGCGATTTAAATTTTCCATCCAAGATCCTAGTGATTGCTCGTCGCTTTCCCAAAAAAAGATTATTTTAACGTGGCAAATGCGTGCCAGTGCATGCTTACATGACCACAACAAAACAAAAATGTAAATCATGTGTCGAGAAGGTGTGAACGGAAGTGTTTGAATGTGATAAAGGAGGTAGCGCGGTGGACGTTGAGAGGGAGTTGATTTCAGGCGAGTGGGGCGGCGACGAGGAAGGATCGGAGACTGTAGTTGTTGGAGTAATTGGGAACGTAGAGTAAGATAGTATGACAAGAGCGCAGCGATAGCAAAGTGGGGCGAGTGTCGTCTAAAAAAGGAAGGTTGATGAACGATGGGGAGCCGACAGCGATGAGACGAAAAGTTACGAGAAGGCGGAGTTTGATGCAGATGAGGATTGTGGGCCAGGAAAGTTGGGCAAGATATGTGGATGTGTGGTCGAAGCGACGGATACGAAAGAGCACTCGAACGGCAGAATGATTATTCGTTGTAGGGGTAGGATAATGGATTTTGGAGATTTGGTGAAAAGGCTAAGGCAGTAATAGATTTTAGGCAAAAAAGCGATGAGAGAAGAGGCATACAAGAATGGAAGTCGATAAGGGGGCGGATACGGCGGATGTCACGGAGAATTAAGTTAGACGAGCGGACCTTGTCACGGACGAAGGGTTTAAGGGAAATGTGATCATCGAAATGGAAGCCTAAGAAAGTGAGATTGTGGACTATGGGGATGATCGATGAGGCAAAATATACAATGGGAGGAGATATGTTTGGTTTACGGGGGAGGATCCACATTATTTTTGACTTGTCTGGGGTTTAGAACGATATGGAGATTGGAGAGACGTTTGTAGATAGAAGAAAGACAGTTGGAGGCAGAAATGCCGATATCGTGTATGCGATGTGCGGGTGCATGAGCATAGATGAGGATGTCATCGGCGTATTGCATGACGTTAAAGGAGTAAGGTTTGATAAACGGAGAGAGATCGCCAAGCAGAAGAGAGAAAAGCAGGGGACCTAAGACTGAACCTTGTAGGACCCCGCAAAAATAGGGATGGGAGGGGAGTTAGATGAATTAGAACAGACGTGAAAGGAACGGTTGGATAGATATGAGGCAAACCATGCTACGAAGGAGGAAGAAAAGCCATAATCATAACGAAGGCGAGAAAGTAGGACGGAGTTGGTCGACAATGTCGAATGCGGAGGAGAGATCGAGGGAGATGAGAACACTATATAGAGCCTTGTCTCGAGAAATGAGTAAGTCGTTGTAAACTTTCATGCAGGCGATTTCTGTGGAGTGATTAGAGCGGATTGGAAAGGAGGATGCGGATTGGATGAGCAACGATAAGCGTTGATCTGTATTAAGATGAGGCGTTTTAAGAGCTTAGAAAGAGTAGGGAGTAGTGAAATGTGGCGATAGCTAGAAGGAAGGGAGGGGTCGAGCTATTGCTTCTTAAGGAGTGGACGAACAATTGCGGATTTCCAGTGTAAAGGAAAGATACGACTGCGGATGGACGAGTTAAATAAGGTTATGAGAAAAGGGGATATCGATGAGCATTTGGATTTAAGTATGTGGGTAGGCAGGGGATTGTCAGCTTACGTTTTGCACTGCATGGACATGAGGACAGATAAGACTTCGGCAGGTGACGCAGGGAGAAGATGAAAGAGCTCCGGGAGGATGAGTCTCGGTGGGGCAGAGTGGGATAGGACTGAGACGGGTGTGAGAGAGCAACGTGGATACTTTGGCCTGGAGAAATGACGAATAATCATGGGGATTGATGTTGCAATACGAAGAGGAGCGAGCAAGGATTGCGTTAAAAGTATGCCAGAGAGTCTTAGAGTTTAATGGAGTGATGATTTTGAGTTGCCAGAAGGAGTTGCATTCGGTACGTAGTAGGTTGAGATGAGACTTGCGAAGAGCAAGATAGGAATCACGGAAAGACGGAGTGATCGAGCGGAAATCATGTCTGGAGAGCGGTGATAGACTTGAAAAGCATGACGGAGTCGACGCTTTGAGAGTAGGCAATGGATGTCAAACCATGGGGCACGGTGCAAGCGACAGAGTGGGTGAGGCTTGAAAGGCAAGAGAAGATCGAGAATGAATGTGAGTTCAGAGTCGAAATGAATGACGAGATCGTGAGGAGAGGAATATGTTATTGTGGGATAGGATATAAACGATTTGAGTAAGGCAGAGCGAAGCAGGGAGAGTTCAAGATTTCTTTAAGGGCGTCGTAGGATTGTAGGTGTGTGAGGAGCGGTGTGGTTGTGAGCGAGATCAAGGGTGACGAGATAGTGATCGGATAGACCAGAATCGAAGATAGACAGTAAGGTGAAGGCAGCAAAATGATCGAGGACAGCGATGATGTCGAGTGCCCTGCAAGGATATGTGTGGGGGCAGTGGAGATGGGCTTGTAGTTATAGTTGGATAGAATGCTGATGAACTTGACGGACTCGGTGGAAGTGGGGCGGTCGAGGCGGATGTTGAAATTACCAAGAACGATTGAAGGGATGGAGGACAAAGAACATTGGGACATAAGTTCAGCGAGTTCGTTAAAAATAAGGAGGTAGGATCAGATGAACCAGGACGGTATACAATGGAGAGATCTAGAGTGATCGGGTTAGAAAAACGACAAGTGAGCAGTTCAAAATAGCAAAGACTGAAAGGGGAAGTAATTTTGCGAATAGACGCGGGGTGACTGGCGAATGCGACAATGCCGCCATGATTAGAGAATTTTGAAGGAAATGAGCTGTGGGGGCGAGCGGATTCGACTAGTGAGTAACCGGCAGAGCAAACGGCGGATGGAGAGGTCGTCACAACCGGAGTGCCAGGATGCGGTGAGACAGAAGAGATCGATGGGTTGCTTGGTGAATAGGTTGATGTTGAGATCGGATATTTTGAGAATAGATCTAGTGTTGAGGAGGCCGAGGCGGAAACCGTGTGTGGTAGTGATAGGGGCTAGTGGAGAAGACACATTGGGGAGATGAAGCGCCATCGAATTTTGGGCGGGTGTCGACAACTTGAAATTTTCCGTCGATGTTTCGGATGGAGAGAGATGTTTCGCCGTTTTCCTCGCGACGGCGTTTTTCGATGCGGGTAGATGAGAGTTGAGCGATTTCGGAGGGGTGCGATCGGGTAAAATGCTAGTGGCTGAAGAGGACATGAGTTCGAATCGTTGGGAGAGGACAGAAGACGCGTGAGAGCAATGAAAACAACTTTTAGGAGAGGGGGCTGGGAGGGATTAGATTGAGAAGATTTATTTAGGCGGATGAATGCGACAGTAGAGATTTTGTTGAAAAAGGATAATTTATCCGCACGAACAAGAGACGAGAGGATGTATCTGAATACGGAAACATTGTGGTCGAGATGTGCTTGTTGAGATATAGAGGTGGAAGGAGTGATATTAGTGAATATGACGCAACGATCACGAGAAGGAAAACGTTTCCGTAAAGGAGGACGAGTAACGTGAGTTGATGAGATCACGATAGGAGAGCTTGGAATTGAGAATATCAATGGAGTAGGTTTAACAGCGGAAGACAAAGAGGATTTGGATAATATAGAGGGTGGTGAGCGATGTGAGAAAAGGTTATGAGTAGAATGATTGTGGAGGCTGTTGGATGTGATTTTGATTGAGGGATGTAGGTTATTGAGAAACGAGACAGAATGGAATAGACAGGGGGTGTCGGGAAGTGAAGACATGGGATTAGAATTGCATATGGTGACAGGTTTGAGTTGACACGTTGGAGGTTGATATGTTCTTATGGAAGATGTCGCGTATGAGTTTGGTGGCACAAAAGCCATATAAGTGTTCTTTAGACTTACTGTTTTCGCATGCGATTGTAGTCCAGACGCTGCAGTTGGTTTCGGTCGTAGCTGTCTTCTTACGTTCTCCTATCAACGTCATTGTGTGTTTAAACTGTTAAATTTGCTGGATTGATCTGGAACTGGATTGATTGTATGATATTTATCTCAAACATTCTTTTAAGGTGATCTCAAACTTTCTTTTATCCCAAGTGAGCCAAATGTAATCTATGAATCGCAGAAAATGTTTTGGCTGCCGTGTACAATATGTTATAAATTTTTCTTTGATTGCTGCTACATACAGTGATGCGAAGACAGGTGCGACACTTGTCCCCATTGCACATCCAATTGTTATCAACCTGGGAGATGTTATTTAAACGATGCTTTTTTAATCATAGTTATTATGTTTGATACTCTGTCACATGCCCATGCAAATTTTCTTGTTAGGTATTCCTCTAGCGAAATGGAAGTATACAGCGACTCAACATCCAGGGTTGCCATGATTTTTAAATTTGTTGAGCTATTTAATATCTCGGCAAATATAGTGCCTTATATATAGTGTCAAATATAGTGCCTTATATAGAGAATAACTTGAAGGTCCACACACGCAACAAGCCAGTAAAAACGCTTTCTGCACCCGAGTTTCGTCTAGCATCGTGAGGAATTGCTAGTGTCTTTACAGTTATCACAAAAGCAGTCGAAACGCACCCTAACCACTTCATCTGACTGACGATGACTGCTGGGTTGTTAAGGGCGTCTCGGAGTGATACATTAGACTGATGGAGCTGATGATCGAAGTCCAGTTTATTGGCAACTCATATGGATATCAAATCAATCGTAGGCAGTTTTGGCTCCTTGACCACAGTTTCAAGCGATTTTTCGCACTAACAATATATACGTTGTTCGAAATTTCCGCCCCTGCGGAAATTTCAGCCTTACTTTTTTGATCTCAAAAAAGATCCTTAAGCATGAAGGAGCAGAACAATATAATCTGGATACAAAAGGAAAGAACAAGAGAAATTATATCTATCATGGCTATAAATATTGTACAAATATGGATAAAACGTAAATGACTAACGGGTAGATTATTAAAAAATAAAACTGAATATATCAAATTATTATATATCGGAAAGGGATTATAAAGGGTCAGTAAAAGCTGTAATACATATTGTAGTTTATAATATTAATTTGAGTGAACATTTTTAAATATGTGGTAGTATATTCTAAGAAAGACCTTTTAATACTGCGAATATTTTTATTGGGGACGGGATAAAAGGCGTTAGTAGGGAATGTATTGTTGTTCATACTAAATTTTACATTTTACAGCATTGATTCGACTGGGTCAGTGTTGAAATATGGAAAAATTTTAATGATTGATGGGTAGAATATAAATAAAAACCGATTATATCGAATTAAATATCGGTGAAGGGGGAATATGGAGTTAGTACAAGCTGTAATACATAATGTACTTCATAATATAAATTTAGGTGAAAAATTTTAAACATGTAATATATCTTATTGAACTGATCGCAAGAAGATATAATTGGCGTTTGAATTAAAATTTTTGTTTATATATACATTTTATTTTTTTTATTTTATTTTGAAATAAAAAAAATTAAGGCGGAAATTTCCGCTTAGGTGGAAAATTCCGGAAGCCCTGCTATATATCGGAATAGGTAGGTATATAAAATTAAACAAAGCTTTCTTTTGCAATTTATTTAAAAACGTTTTCAAGTTACCCCTTCGTCAGTCGAAGGGGTAATCGAAAACGTTTTTAAATAAATTGCAAAAGAAAGCTTGGATTAATTTTATATACCTATTTTGATATATTTATGAATCCGACAGAAACAAGGATCCCAAGCTGTAGTTCAAATAATCCTATTGATACTTTCAATATATATGATAGTAGTACACGGGTGTGCTGAGTAGACAACGGTACAGGATTTCTTACGAAATACGGCATTTATACTAAATGGGTATAAATGCCGTATTTCGTAAGAAATCCTGGACCGTTGTCTACTCAGCACATCCGTGCACTACTATTATACCTGCCGTATCCATTTAGGATCCAACGAGTGCAGCGACAATTCAGCAACAACCTCTGCCTAGTGTTTAAGGATGGTCCGCACAGCAATTCGATCTGGTTGAAGAGCGTAAGCCTCAGACAATTAAGCAAAGTGTCGGAAACGCCTTTATTCACAATGTCACACAGGCAACCGAAACGACCAGTGTGTACCTCATTCTACTGATGAGTGTTGCCGGGTACTCATCATTTCGATGCTGAAGTGGTCGTCTAGAAGTGACATGGTGACTGAAAGTCGTGAATCGAAGTCCAGTCTATCAAGCAACACCATTTAGTATATATAATACCTATATATAATATATTTTATATAATATATATTATATAACAAAAACCCGAGGTAACTCGGGTTTTCGAGTTACCCCTGACGAAGGTGTAACTCGAAAACGTTTTTAAATAAATTGCAAAAGAAAGCTTGGTTTAATTTTATATACCTATTTTGATATATTTATGAATCCGACAGAAACAAGGATCCCAAGCTGTAGTTCAAATAACCCTATTGATACTTTCAATATATATA
>WNNJ02001083.1:0-18034 GCA_012934845.2 Pomphorhynchus laevis | reverse complement strand
TTGTGCGGAGGAAGACTCAAATACATTGGATGCCTCTACAGGTAGATCATTCAATCCTTCCTCCGCCGCTCATAAGTCATTGGTAATTTCAAATATTTCATATGTGGATAATAAATGTTTAAGAAATATTGTCCATTACTCCTCCCCATTGTGGTCGGCTCTTGAGCGACGTAGCGAGGATTATCAGTCATACATACCGATATCGTTGGCTCATCAGACTCTACCCTTAAGCTTAGAATGTTTGTTATTATATACGAACGCCC
Source organism: Pomphorhynchus laevis (assembly GCA_012934845.2). Classification (NCBI taxonomy): domain Eukaryota; kingdom Metazoa; phylum Acanthocephala; class Palaeacanthocephala; order Echinorhynchida; family Pomphorhynchidae; genus Pomphorhynchus; species Pomphorhynchus laevis. Next base: position 17,771 of record WNNJ02001083.1, on the reverse strand, counting down.
GTAGTCTTCTTCCAAAAATTGACGAATTAAAACTCCGCATTGAGAATTCGCATCCGCTATTAGTTGCTATTACTGAAACATGGCTTCATGATAGAATTACTGATGCTGAGATCTGGATTGAAAATTATACATCTTATCGAGTTGACAGATCTATCTGCAAGGGTGGTGGAGTGATTATCTATGTGCATAATAGTTTAGAGTTTAAATTGCTAGATGTACGAGCGTCCGATGGAATCGAGTTATTGTGGGGTAGTGTATCTCTTCCTACCCTTGGTTCAGTGACTTTAGGCTTAATCTATCGCAATCCCACTTCAGATGTTTGTTGCTTGATCGATTACATTCTAGAGTTTGGTTCCAAACCAAATCTTTTTATAGTTGGTGATTTCAACTTAGCGACAGTAGATTGGAACACCTACACATCTTCTGTGTGTAGTCCGTCCACATCATTATTTCTTGATATGATTAACTCGCTAAACCTTACCCAACATGTTTCAAAATTTACCCGATTTTCCCAAGAAAATCAATCGCTACTTGATATTTGTCTAACATCGAATAAATACATTATACACAAAGTTACGTACTCCGATCCTTTGGGTAGGTCAGATCACTGTGTTCTCAATTTCTACTCAGATTTTACACGTCCTTCAGCTTGTAGATTACAACAGAATTCTTTAAATTATTTTAAAACTAACTTCGAACTTGTGCGTCAGAATCTATTAAGTATTTCATGGCTCAGTCCGTTTTATGTTGGGGTTGATAAGGCATGCTATCAGTTAGAAGCCACCCTTAAGGAATTACTCATACGATTTTCGCCCCGTAAAACCGTTGCAAATCGTATACACCATAAACCTTGGTTTGACAAAGAGTTAAGGAATGCTTTAAAATTAAAAAAAATGAAATTCCAGTTGTTTTCTAATAATAGTATTGATTACTGTAGGTATAAAGAGGCCAGAAATCGGTTCACATTTCTTAAACGCTTCAAACAATGTCAATTTGAAGAGAAAATTGCTCAAATGTCAATTCATAATCCTAAATCCGTATTCAATTATGCTAATTTCAACAACAAAAATAAACACATTGGTTCACTTGTTGATACTGATGGTTGCACATTGATTAAATATGATGACATAGCGAATGCTTTCGCTCAACATTTTTGCATAGGAGTTCGTAAATCCTCCTCCGTCACCAATGCCTCGTACTGTCTATCGAATATAAACATTCTTCAGATGTTTTCTGTTAATGATGTAGTGCTAGAGCTCAAGCGGCTTAAATCGTCAGGTTCTATTTGTCCTGATCGTTTACCACCGGTATTTCTCAAGAATATTGCTGATGTTATCGGTATACCACTATATTGGATTTGTGTCGCCTCCTTGTACTTCGGTTGTGTCCCGATGAATTGGAAACTTTCGTTGATAAGGCCCATTTTGAAGAAAGGTGATCCATCTTCAGTTGAAAATTATCGCCCGATAAGTCTAACGTGTGTATTCTGTCGAGTTTTGGAAAGGATAATATACCGCATTCTAAGCGATTATCTAGAATCCAACAAATTATTGTGTAACAATCAACATGGATTTCGAAGGGATCGCTCAACAATCACTAATCTCTTGATTGCCCAGAATAGCTGGGGTTCGTTAGTTGATAAGGGCTTTGATGTTGATATAGTATTTTTTGATTTTTCAAAAGCGTTTGATATGGTTCCACATGACATCTTGATTCAGAAAATGCGTGCTCTAAACATTGATCCACTTATTATTCGCTGGATAAAAGAATTTTTATCTAACAGATTCTATCAGGTTGTTGTAAATGGTTCTCTTTCTGATCCTTATCCGGTCAATGTTGGAGTTCCGCAGGGTTCGGTCCTCGGCCCATTGTTATTCTGTATTTTCATTAATGACCTTCCTTCCATTTTGAACTCACACTCTCTTTTATATGCAGACGACCTAAAAATTTGGCAGGCTATCCGGTCAGATTCGGACACGGTGCTAGTTCAATCGGATATCGACAGCATTTCCAACTGGGCTTATATGAATGGTCTGTCACTGAATATATCAAAGTGTGCATGTATGCGTCTACAATCACGCAGTCATAGTGTGTATCCAACTTATCATCTTGAGGATCAGAACATTAAAGTAGTAACTCGTCTTAGCGACCTTGGAATAGTAGTTGCGAATGATTTTTCGACTAGTTGGAATACTGAGTTGGCTTGCTCGAAAGCAAATCGAATGGTTGGGATGATTCGTAGAACTTTTAGTGTGTTGAGTCCAGTTTCATTTAGAGCACTCGCCAACGCATTTGTGATCAGTCATCTTACCTATGCATCACAATGTTCGTTCCCAAGAACAGTATACGAGAAAAGTAGAATTGAAAATGTGCTGCGCCGGGCAACAAAGCTCGTAAATTCAGTTAAAGCCTTACCTTATAATGAAAGGCTAAAAAAACTTGGTATGGTTTCTATAAGCGACCTTCGGTTTCGGCGAGATATGTGTTCAACATGGGAAGCTTTACACAAGGGAAATCACGTCTTAAGAGAATTGATGACTGTTCGGAAAAGTCGGGCTTTGCGTGGACACAACTTTACTTTAGCCCATCGCCGAGTTATGCGCTCTAAAACTGTACAATTTGGACACCGAATCGTAGGTAAGTGGAACCGATTAAGTGAAGAAATTGTCAACTCAAGATCGGTTTCAGCATTCAAACATAAACTTTTGTGACTTTTGTTTGTGAGTATTTTTTTCTTTACTTTTCCTTTTCTTTTTTTTAACAGTGCAACTGTGAGCTTTGCTCGTCTGTTTGTCGAAATAATAATAATAATAATAATAATAATATATATAGCAGTAATCGTGGATGAAGTGGTTAGGGTGCGTTTCGACTGCTTTTGTGATAACTGTAAAGACACCAGCAATTCCTCACGATGCTAAAGCATCGTCTCGGAGTGATACATTAGACTGATGGATCTGATGATCGAAGTCCAGTTTTTTTGCAGCACATATGGATTTAAAATCAATCGTAGCCAATTTTTGCTACTGACTCACAGTTTAAAGCGATTTTTCGTACTACCAATATATATAGGAGTCATGGCTTTTGTTTACAAATAGAGATATTTCAGTAGTTCCATCGTCATACTTGGAACACATTAAATTGGTTTATAATTGTTATTTATATTATAAGCAATTATTAAAAATTATAGTTATTTAAAATCAAATTATTTAAAAATATTCTTTTGAAAACTATTTTTAAAATATTTACTTTAAAATATTGAAATTTAAAAACTGTTTAATAATTTAAAGTCTGTATTATTTAAAATATTTATTTCATAAAATATCATTTTATGCTAAACAAAAATCTGGAGTCCTTATATACAATTTTTATCCTGAACAAGAGTTTAATTTTAACGGACTTACATAGTCTCTAGAAATGATCCCTAATGAAATATCGATAAATAATATGGAAAAATTATAAGATACATTCGCGGTAATGAAAGTATGAATTAAATATTTCTTTTTCTATTTATCACTTATTACGATAGATGTTTTTATAATCTTATATGAAATTATCCTAATCGTGGATTTCTTTCTGCTTGTCTGCCTTTTATCTTTAGTAGAAAGAGCGCAAACCGAGAGCGGAATGGCGAAATGACCTTTAAAGTAATATACTGATAGTTAAAAAGGGTGAGACATTTTATAACATTGCAATTATAGTAATAGTTTAAGAGGACTTAAAAATTAAAGAGTGCTTACAACTACGACATTCGATGACAATACATACCCAATGTTTAACGCTTAAGTTCGTTTATGGTAAAGTTATCTGATTGTAACCTTAAAAACATGCCCTTTATCTGAATTGGATTTGAGAAGTTGGTAAAACATTAAATTGCACTCTACTTTGTCAAACGGTTATAGTTGATAAGGACGATACGATGTGTCTTTAAAAATATACAGCAAACGCAATTAAACGCAAATATTTAAGTCATATTTGAAAATTCAGGGTCTTCGGTCAGAATACCTTCAATATCGTCGTTGTTTCAGCTCTATAAAGAAAATAAAAAGACAAAGGTATGAAGCTGGAATAATATCATCATATCGAACTTCTTCCAAATCATTCTGGCGGTATGTGAATCAAAATAAAAAATGATTCAATCAATCACAGTGTTAAATCATGAGGGCAGAATTGTACGAGAACCTGATGAGTGTGCTAGCGACAGCGTTTGAACTTGATTGTTTCACGCCATCTAAAGGCTTCCGTATAGCGCACACTCCTGAGGCATTCACGTCGTATATGCCGCTTGTTCACCCGGCTGAGGTTTCGCGGGAACTGCACGGATTGTCACCATATACTTCGGCCGGCCCAGACGGTATACACCCCTTTATCCTTCGGAATCTCCTGGAGACAATCTTACGTCATCCCATTCATAAAAAGGGTAGCAGAGACGATCCGTTCAATTATCGTGCAGTATGCCTGACGAGTATTGTATGCAAATGCCTCGAGAGGTTTGTGCATAAATACATTACCACTCACATGGAAAGAGGTACGCTACTACACCCATCTCAGCATGGCTTTCGTACCGGCAGGTCCTGCCTTAGCAATCTAATTACGGCACGTGAAAGTTGGACAGACATAGTTGCAAACGGGGATATGGTTGATGTAATTTACATTGACTTTAGTAGGGCGTTCGACCGAGTACCGCACGATCTTTTGCTCTTACTGTTGGCTCAATACGGGATTGATCCGAGTGTAGTTCGTTGGATCGAGTCGTTCCTGAAAGGTCGATCATATCAAGTTAGGTTAGGGAGTAGCCTTTCTCCTCCACGAAATACTTACGTAGGTGTTCTTCAGGGATCGGTCCTGGGACCCTTGTTATTCAATATTTTTCTTCAGGATCTACTTGTAAGATTAGAATGTGATGTACTAGCGTTTGCGGATGACCTGAAGTTATGGAAGTGTGTTTGTTCATATGATAACTGTTTGGAGCTTCAAGATGACCTCGACACTATAAGCCTATGGAGCAGGACGACGGGCTTGCTTTTGAATACCTCGAAGTGCAGTCACATGCACTTAGGAGTTAAGAAATTTTCTTTTGTGTATAGTTTAGGTGGTGAGCCAATTGAGCAGGTACAGTGCACTAGAGACTTAGGGGTACTTGTGCACGAATCGTTAAAGAGTCGTTTAAACACAGACAGGATTATTCAGTCGACCAGACAATTGAGCTATGTGCTTCGTAGGTGCTTTCGTTACCCATCTGTGTTTTGTCTTAAAGTGATGTACAACTCAATAATTAGGCCCATTCTTTTATACTGTACACCAGCAACATTTCCGTGCACGCGAGGCGATCTGAATGATTTAGAAAATGTTTTTCACAGGTTGACGAGGTGCTGTCGTGTTCCGAGTAGTTATTCTTATAGGGATCGCTTGCAAGAGATAGGCATACCGTCGGATCGGTCTGCGATAGTGTGTAGCGGCATCTTATGCTTCAGAGATATGTTACTCGGACGTAATGGGTGGCCGGCAAACTGTATCCAGCGGAACAAATATGATACGAATCGGGGCCACTCTTTGACTGTGAAAACGCTGCACCATGGGAAGCTGTCTAGAATAAGTCGCCTATCGCATCAGGCGGTGAGGATGTGGAACTTACTTCCAGAGGATATGGTCGCTATTCAGAGTAGACATCAGTTCACGCGGAGGATGGAACAATGGCTGTGCAAGACAAACTCACAGTCTATACCGGATCGTTATCCTTGGGAGGAATGTTGAATTTTTTTCTTTTCAATTTTTTTTTCTTTTTTTCATGTGATCAGACAAATCAGCCCTACGGCTACAGTGTTGTAATGGAATAAAATAAATAAATAAATTACGCAATTCGCTACAAAATATAGTCATGATACATTCAGAACTATATTTATAATCATTTTCATCTCATACCTGTAGTTACTATTTAGGATGATAAATTATGTTCACTCTTATCCATAATGCATGTGGTGAAAACAAGCAATTTTATACTTTCAGACTAACAAGGCAACAGGTATCTTAAAATGATAACTCCAGGTACATTTTTAATGTATTTTTATATAGCAATTTTTAGTATCGCTGTCTGATTTCTAACTAATTCATCGTAATCTCATGTATTTTTCTGTTAGATTTGCTGTTAGATGTATTTTTCTGCCACACACCTGAGACCTCCCCAGACCCCTCTGGGGAGGTTTCACATATCCTCTTAATCTAATCCTCCCCAGACTCCTCTCCTAAAAATTGTTTTTAAGCATTGCTCTCACGCGTCTACTGTCCTCTCTCAACGATTTAAACTCATGTCATCTTTAACCACTCGAATTTTCCCCGATCGCACCCCTTCTGAAATCGCTCAACTCTCTTCTGCCCGCATCTAAAAACGCCGTCGTGAAGAAAACGGCGAAACATCACTCTCCATCCAAAACATAGACGGAAATTTTCAAGTTGTCCATACCCGTCCCAAAATTCGATGGCGCTCCATCTCCCCTATGTGTCTTCTCCACTAGACTCTTTCGCCACCACACACGGTTTACGCCTCGGCCTCCTCAACACTAGATCTATTCTCAATAAATCCGATCTTATCCTCAACCTATTCACCAAGCAATCAATCGATCTCTTCTGCCTCACCGAATCCTGGCACTCAGATTCCGACGACCTTTCCATTCGCCGTCTGCTCTCTGCCAGTTTCTCCCTAGTCGAATCCGCTCGCCCCCTCAGCTCATGTCCTTCTAAATTCTCTAATCATAGCGTCATCGTCGCATCGCGCGTCACCCCGCTTCTCTTCGCAAAATCAATCCCCCTTTCAGTCCTTGCTCTTTTGAATTGCTCACTTGTCGTTCTTCTAATCCGATCACTCTAGATCTCGCCATTGTATACCGTCCTGGTTCATCAGCTCCTACATCCTTATTTTTTACCGAACTCACTGACCTCCTTTCTCATTGTTCTTTGTCCTTAATCCCTTCACTCGTTCTAGTCGACTTCAACATCCGCCTAGACCGCCCCTCTTCCACGGATTCCATCCGGTTCATCAACATTCTATCCAACTACAATTACAAACTAATCTCCACTGCCCCTACACATATACTTGGTGGGGCACTCGACATCATCGCTGTCCCCGATCATTTTGCTGCTTACACCTCACTGTCCATCTCTGATCCTGGTCTATCCAATCACTTTCTTATCACCCTTGATCTCACTCAAAACCACACCCCTCCTCACACACCTACAATCCTACGTCTCCCTTGGAGAAATCTTGACCTCTTCCTTCTCCGCTCTGCCTTACTCAAATAATCTCTATCATTACCCACAATAACATATTCATCTCCTCACGATCTCGCCTTTCTTTTCGACTCTGAACCTACATTAACTCTCGATATTCTCTTGCCCTTCAAGTCTCACCCACACCGTCGCTTGCACCGTGTCCCATGGTTTGACATCCAATGCCTACTCTCAAAGCGTCGACTCCGCCATGCTTTTCGAGTCCATCACAGCTCTCTCAGACGTGATTTTGCTCGATCACTCCGTCTTTCCGTGATTCCTATCTTGCTCTTTGCCGGTCTCATCTCAACCTACTACGTACCAAATGCAATTCCTTCTGGCAGCATAAAATCATCAATTCATTCAACTCTAAGAAACCCTGGCATACTTTTAATTCAATCCTTGATCGTTCCTCTTCGCCGTGCAACATCCATGCCCATGATTATTCGTCATTTCTCCAGACTAAAGTATCCACGTTGCTCTCTTACACCCCGGTATCCATCATATCCCACTGCCCCACCTAGCCTCATCATTCCGGAACTATTTCATCTTCTCCCTGTCTCACCTACCGAAGTATCAACTTTCCTCATGTCCATGCCCAACAAAACCTCACCTGCCGATCCCTTCCTACGCCTATAATAAAATCCATATGCTTATCGATATCTCCTTTCCTCAGCACATTGTTTAACTCGTCCATCCACAGTCGTATATTCCCTTCACAATAGAAATCCGCCATCGTTCGTCCCCTCCATAAGAAACAATAGCTCGACACCTCCATTTATTCTAGCTATCGCCTCATTTCACTCCTCCCTACTCTTTCTAAGCTCTTAGATCGCCTCATCTTAATAGATCAACGCTTACCTCTCTTCATCCAATCTGTACCCTCCTTTCCAATCTGCTTTCCGCTCAAATCACTCCACAGAAATCGCCTGCATGAAAGTTTACAACGACTTCGTCTCATCGCTGTCTGCTCCCCATCGTTCATCAACCTTCCTTTCTTAGACGACACTCGCCCCACCTCGCTATCGCTGCGTTTCCGTCATACCCTCTTACTCCACGTTCCCAATTACTCCAACAACTATGGTCTCCGATCCTTCCTCGTTGCCGCCTCACTCGCCTGGAATCAACCCCCTCTCGACGTCCGCCGCGCTTTTCCTTTATTACATTCAAATACCTCCTCCGTTCACACCTCGACACATGATTTACATTTTTGTTTTGTTGTGGTCATGTAAGCGTGCGCTGGCACGCATTTGCCACGTTAAAATATACCTTTTTTAAACGTATGCCAGATGGACTCAAATCGAAGTTATACAGAAGCGAGATACGGCCTGTAGCAATGTACGGTGATGAGTGCTGGGCAATGACAGCAGAAGCAGAACGTAAGCTGGGATGTATGGAAACGAAAATGCTGAGATGAATCGCGGGAAAAACTCTTCAAGACCATATTCGTAACGAATACATTCGAAAGCGATTTGGCGTAGCACCCATTGCAGACAAACTGAGAGAATCAAGGCTGAGATTGTATGGACATGTACTGAGGGTAGACGTGAACACACTGACGCAGGTACCACTTCAAATCGAGGTGGACAGAAAGAGACCAAGATGAATACCACAGAAAATATGGATGGAAACCCTGCAGAATGATATCAAAATGGACGGACTCACGCCCGAAGACGCAGCGGATAGGGCATTCTGGCACCAGCAAACGTGGCAAGTGGACCCAGCCAAACGGGATAAACGCTAAGAAGACACAGGCAGCCTGAATAAACGTCATTGAGATTGCTCATATTACTGATGATCGCTGCCAATCATCTCCGACGTCTAGTAGTGACGAATAGTATGCTGATTGCTGATCGTTGAGTGTAGTCAAGCACCAACTGCAGCTTTCTATATATACGTCATTGAAATTGCTTATATTACTGATGAGCGCTGCCAGTCATCTCTGACGTCTAGTAGTGACGAATAGTATGCTGATTGCTGATCAGTTGCGGAATTGTCGCTGCACTCATTTGATCCTTAATGGATACGGTATGTATAATAGTAGAGCACGGATGTGCTCAGTAGACAACGGTCCAGGATTTCTTCCGAAATACGTAATTTATACAAAACGGTGTTGCTTGTTAAACTGGACTTCGATTATATATGTTAGAATGGACTTTGATTATATATATTCAGTAGATAAAATGCCACAATACGTAAAATCAAAAGATGAGCTTTTATATTTTTAAACGTTTCGAGCAATTGCTTTTCTTCACTGAAGAAGATCAATTGCTCGAAACGTTAAAAAATATAAAAGCTCATCTTTTGATTTTACGTATTGTGGCATTTTATCTATTGAAAATAGAATATAAATACAGCGTCCCTATTAAGGCTGACCCCACATAAAAGTGATACGTAATGAGTCCAAACTATATATACGATGTAATTATATATATTGTTATTTATATCTAATTTCGCTGTTTGGTCTATATTGTTAATTCTGATATACCTTCCGCATTAAACGCGTAATATTTTCATATATTTTCATATATTCTTATTTGATAATTATAATTTTGAAATAAAATTATAATTCTATGTATACTTTTAGTTTTATATAATGTTTAAATTTTATAGAATCATTATTTATGATTGTTATATTATTAAATATTATTAAAAATGCCATTAAATATTTATTTTTTTAAAGTAACAATTGACTATTTTAATAAGTTCATAATTTTTTTAATTGTAGATAATAATTTATTTGTAGTTCTAATAATCATTTTTAAATATATAATTTTCAATATATATTTTAAATATAATTTTATTCACATAAATATATGAATTCAATTTAATTAATGGTACCCTTAAATATTTTAAAAACTCGAAATTATTTGAAAAGTAGAACATCTATATTTAGACAAATAAAATATGTTCTAAGTGGTTTTGATTGTAGCCATATTATAGTTGACTTATTTTTAATCTGTATAGAATGTGAATTTGTTCATAGCTGTGTAAAAATATATCTAAACTATATAATGTTAAAATTAATATAAGTTGAATTAATAGAAGCCATAAATATTTCGATAAATCAAAGTTATTTAATAATAGTGACATCTATACCTAAACAAATAAAAAGTTTTTTAATGGATGGTAATAGTAGCCCAATTATAGCTGACTTATTTTAAAGGTTTATAGATATGATTTTGTTCAGTACTGTAAAATATATAAACTATATTTAGATTTGAAATACATTCTTTGATATATAAATGATATATGTGCATTTTACACTAATAATATTTTGAATTAATGAGAAAATATATCCAGATAATTAATTATTAATAAAATTAATAGTAATGATAAAAAGTATTTTATTTATAAAAGGCCGTTTATTTTTAAGGATACATTTTTACATATAAAATCTTTATATTTTTCAAAAAATCTTTGCTTCTTGAAATTTTAATTTTTTGATAAAAATTAAATAATTTTTATTAATTAATAAAAATTTTGATGATTTTTATTCTATCAGTTAGACAGCGAGATATCAAATAAATTTAGTTTATTCTTGATTTTTCAATAATTTAATAAATAGAAGAGATAGCTTACTTATTTTACAGCATTATAACATGTTATTACGTAGAAAACTGTAAAATATATATCTTAACTATATAATGATATGAAATATATTCATATTTGTATTGAAGATAAATGTATTTGACACTAATATTTTTTATAAGGCATTTAAGTAATTTAATAGATACATATTTTAAACTATGTTACTATAAAAATACCATCAAGCAGAAAATAGTTTAATATATAAATCGACAAAATATTATTAAAAATAAATTTAAACTCTTAAGCGGAAAATTTTTATGGACAGATAATAAATAATCAACTTTATTTGACAATGAAACAAGATTTATTCTTAATATTATGATAGGTCATATATTAATTAATTCATAAAAATAGTTTGTAATGTTTTTACCTTATATAAATATAAATTATCTAAAATCTTAATATTAAAATATTTATTTTTATATAGTACAACATACTAGATTTGGTTTATTAATATATGATTTATTGTCTATAAACACTTAATTAAAGCGGTATGTGTTTTACTGCGCTGGATTCCATTCATACTAATTCAAGTATTCCAGTATCGCTTAAAATAATTTCTCTCTGTTTTCTTGTTACTTATATGCTTAGCTTAAATATTTATTATTTAATACCTTGTATATCGAGACAATTCTGATTGACTATTTCATATATTGTTTTATGGTCATTTTTAGAATGTATAAATTAAGCAGTTCATTTTTTATTAGCTAGCTGAGAATATTGACAAGAAGAATCTTAAACACCAAAACTACCAAGATTTGAATATATTTAAAATAAAATAATTCTGAACACTTTAATTTGGTACCGAAGTTTTAATTTCTACTTTTGCCAATACTAATATCATATTCAAATTAGATAAATAGCTAAGGTTGTACAGTTGAGTGCTGATGTTTTACACTTTTCCGAGATTTCTTTTATACAGACATAGTCATTCATAACTTATGAAAAATATGTAATTGATTATAATAAAACAATTGTTAAAGCAAAAAAGGTCACGCAACCTTTTAAAATAAATAATAAAATTTATTTTATAACCTTTTTTAACTCGACTTCTATGACGAAGTATATGACTTTGCAGATTTAATCTAAATATAGTAACAACGCTGTCGTAAGTTATCGTCAAAATGGTCAAAAGCTCCTCGACGTTTTGCCAAATTTTTAAAAACCCGAGGGGAGTTGAAAAAGTATCATAATCGTTGTCTAAACTGACTGTAATGCCATCAAATTTACAAATACCGCAATGACGTTTAAGAATGGTGGCATCAACGAGATCCACTAATGCAAAGAAAGGTAACAATTTATTTTCGTTAGGATAGTAATTTTACACGATACTTTCTTTTAAATATACTTTAATGTACGATGAATTGCTAAACTCTGGCAGGAATTCGACATTTCAGTATTATCCAAGCCCACAATCACCAGGAAAATATAAAATATATTGTTCATTCTATAATTTCAATAAAACACGAATACGAAGTCACAATATAATGATGCATTTGGCATCACTGGCAAAATGCATTATGGTTGTGTCGAAAAGGCAAAGTATTCTATACAACTCAAGTGTAGTCAAAATGGAAAGTTAGTGCCGATGAAGGCAGGCTTACAAAGTTTATCACTCAAGGCTTGCCTTCCGTAGACGAAAGACTGTTTCAAACGATTGTTCAGTTGTAAGTGACAGTGACCTTTTGTCAGAGAAAATTAACGATGAGTATGAATCGAGAACATTCGAATTTGAAATCCCGATAACAACCATCTGCTGTGAGCTATATCCAAACGTCTTATGCAGTTATACTGATTAAATAAAAGCAGATTTACTCCAATTCAAACTGACAATTCTTGTGCTATTATATGTTGTGATAATTCAAACATATCAATGAATCACATTCTGGGAGGAAATTATTCTGAATTCTAAATTGGCAATTTAGAATGCGATAGATGGTCTCTTTATTTTAATTGAAAGTGGATAAAGCATAAAATAAAAAAGGTCATAGTACTGTTAAACCAGTTGCGGAAAGTTGAACGTACTGTTTAAGGATTGAAAGATAGTGACGTTGAAACAATTGCCGATTTCATTATCGACACGATAGATAAATATCACTATGAATTCAATTTAAATAATATAATGTGGCACAACTAGTGTTTATACTGACTGACGAAGTGATGTAATCGTAAGATTAAAGGAGGAATTTTCGAGAAATATTACCGAACCTATTTACATCTGAAATGAACTGTACATTTTAGATGGAGTCTTGAAATTGGTTCTGGACGATATTGCAGGTAGATGATGTATAAATGTTATGAAATTCTTTATTCTAGCTGTTTAGTAGAATCCTCGAAATCCCATGATGTGAAATATTCGTTCGTTCAGAGACTACGTCCACAATATGATAATCCAAAACAAACATATTCTTACAAATAAAATCTGGCGCATGTCCAAACTGAAAATAAAGACTGTATAGACGATTACAAATACTTAATCATCTTTCAAGTTCTTACCCGTAATTAATGAAACAAGACAAATGACATATATAATGTTTAAATGTCAACGAAATTTTAGTAAGGCTAGATGCAAATTTCGCGCAATCATTGTTTTGTCGTGGTTTATCCTATTGACTGATCTTCAAACAAATTTGATGAGGTTGTGCGATTTTATGAGTTATCTTCTAGTATACTGATCCTCAAGAAAATTCACGCGACGTGGCATAACTGCCTATGAAAACTCATAATTTGCGAGAGCGAAATTCTGTTTGACAAGATATTAGGTGGTGCACGAGAAAGCACAACTAGGCATCGTCAGAACAAAGAGTTGTACATAACTTGTGATCGAAACCCTCTCGGAATTAAACGAATATTGCTGATCGCCGAGAACATTAAATTTGCGATGTATGCTGTGCAACGAAGACGCAGTGTAAATATTAAGAAATTACTGTCATTTCGATATATTTCAATAACCTAGTGGAACCATTTTCGAAATCAATGTCGTGTTTTGTTAGTATGGCGTGATCGACTGATGACGATTTCGCAATTATGTCACGCATTTTCGTGCTACCTTATTCGTGTCTTCAGCGTGCGTTTCCTTTTGCTTAATGTTGTCGATGGGACAGAAAAATTTTAGACAACTCCCATACTTTAATTATAAGGCATTCCTATTTACTGACGACATCATTTAAATTTGCTAAGACCTTTTATTTTACATCAAACACACAATTATATATTAATTATAAAATCATCAATCTTCAATCTATTTTACGTTACATCTAATGATTAGTAGGAATCGATAAAATGTGGTATTTCGGTTGTGGTAAAATATATACGTATATTCTTCCAGATTTTATGATTATTATATGCAATTTTCGTTTTGTGCTGTGAGGGCTGTAACTATAATAGTGAATTCGGTTGTTAAGGTGTGTTTCAAAAGTATCATTTCTCGTCTCCATTCTCTTTCATTTGTATTAATTTGTATTTTTACATAAACACCACATTTGTTAACAACGCGAGAAAAAATAGTCGAAACGTTTTGACGATCTTCTAATAGTGTTTGACTGTTTAAAGTACAGAAGGATCAAAATCGTTTTTAATTTTATTTTCCTTTATTTAGAATGGTTTTTCATATATATAATATATATAATATTATAATATATTATATATAATTGTATATACTATTATATATTATAATTAATATCAATTCTAATATTGGAATTACTATTAATCCCCTCTTTTCGTGTTAGGATTAAAATTAATCCCCTCTCTTCGTGTGAAGAGGGGCTGATCTGTCAACCGATCACTACCTTGTAGTTAGTAAACTTCGATGGTCGGATCATATGCTAGACAAGCCCGGTAAACCCAAACATTGTGTGAGGGCGTGCTGGGTGCGTCTAGCAGATGTTTCTGTCAAAGAACGTTTTTCTGGCTACATCCGGGAGGATTTTTCTCGGTTGCCAGAAGAGGTGAAGATCATTGATCAGGAATATAAGATGTTCAGATCCTCGCTTTACAAAGCAACTGTTAAAAGTTGTGGCTCGAAGGCATTAGGTGCTTGTCGCGGAGAAAATACTCGAACTGCTTGGTGGACACCAACAGTTAAAGATTTTGTCAGCAGACGAAGCTGACTTATAAGGCAACTTTGTCAGATAAATCAGTGGAAGCTGTAGACAAGTACCGACGAGCAAAGAGAGCTTTAGTTCGAGAAGTTACCGAAACGAAGAAGGCGGCTTGGGAGAAGTTTGGAGAGTATTTAGAACTTGATTATAAGTTAGCTTCGAAGATGTTCTGGAGGACGATCAGGAATATTCGTTTTGGAATTCAAAAAACTCCTCAAACTCTATGGCAAGACAGGATCTATGCTGACTTATATTGAAGAAATTCTTGGTTGTTGGAAAGAGCATTTTAAGAGTCTCCGTTATCCTACCGATATGTCTTCTATTGTAGGAGTATAGCCTTTAGAACCAACGGAAGAACTAATATCTATGGAAGAGGTCATTGCTGTTGTTAAAAAACTTTGTAATGGTTAGTTTTCTGGAGTAGACGAGATTCGACCTGAAGCTTTAAAGGCTTTCGACGTTGTTGGCATGAAGTGACTAACACGGATCTTCCATGTTGTACTGAAGTCGGGCAAGGTTTCTAGTGAGTGGCGAACTGGGCGGTTGTACCGATCTTTAAGAGTGTGTTCGAATTATTGGGGCATCGCTTTTCTTAGCCAAACTGGTAAGCTATTTGCTAGGATTCTTGTGTTAAATATACTGCTTACAGTTGAGAGACAGTTGCAAGAGTACACTGTGGCTTTCGTCCAGGTCGTGGAACTACGGATCAGCTCTTTTCTCTCTCAACTATTCTTGAACGGTCTTGGGAGTTCGCTCAATCGGTCTACATGTGTTTTGTAGATTTGGAGAAGGCGTTCGACCGAGTTCCGCGAGAGAGGTTGTGGGAGATACTAATGGATCATGGAGTACCACACTATCTTCGGGTAGCAGTGGCTTCTCTGTGAACAAAGTATAAGTTGTGTTCGTGTTCTAGGTAGGAAGTCTCAATCATTTCCAGTGGGCGTTGGGCTTCGTCAGGGCTGTTCTTTGTCTTCACGTTTGTTCCTGGTTTACATAGACAAAATTTCGAGAGAGGTTGCACTTACGGATGTCGGTTTTCAGTTCGGTTCCATCAGGATACCATCTCTGCTTTTTGCAGATGACGTTATTTTGTTGACTTATTGTCCTGATGATTTACCATGCCAACTAGATCGATTCACGATGAAATGCCATGCGGCAAGGATGTTGGCTAGTACCTCCAAGACTGTCTCTATGTGTTCGTCTCGAATTCAGATGCCAATGTTAATCCGGATTAGGTAAAATATTCTTCCTGATTTGGAGGATTTCAAGTATCTCGAGGTATTGTTTTTGGGGGCGGCAGAAAAATCAAGGAGATTGAGAAGCGGACTAGTGCAGCTAACGCAGCAATGCGTTCTTTGTACAGGCATGTCGTTGTGAAGCAGGAGCTGAGTGTTCGGGCGAAGCTTTTAGTTTACCACACAATCTTCATCCTATCTTAACCTATGGTCATGAGCTTTGGGTTATGACCGAAAGGATAATATCTCGGATACACGCAACCGAAATGAGTTCCTTGGCGGTGTAGCCGGTCTTAGCTTTAAAGATAAGGTTAGGAATTCGATCATCCGGGATGGACTCGGAGTAAAGTCGCTGCTTCTTCATATCGAAGAAAGTAAGCTGAGGTGGCTAGGACACGTTCTGAGGATGTCTACAAATCGCTTTCCTCGGAGGGTTTTCCAGGACGGACTCTCTGGAAGGAGACCTCGAGGTAGATCTCGATACCATGGAGAGATAAAATCTCGAAACTGACCGAAGACCGCCTTTAGGTATCTGAAAAATAACTCTGGTTTGTCGCCCAGGATCGCGATTTCTGGAGTAGTTTTGTTCGTACACTGCCTCTACGACCTGACATCCGGACTAGTGGTTGACAGAAAAAATTATATTATTTGTTTTTTCTTGTCAATAAAATGTTGTTGTATATATTTATAATTAATATATTATTTATATGAACTCCGCCATGGCCGGTCCCAAGCCCGTGCTGAGTAAGGAGGAGGGTTGCGACTCCGTAGCGATGCGGAACAAACGCTGTAGAAAAAGAAGATACTATTTATATACATATATATCATATTTTTATTATATATATTATATTTTATATTATAAAATATCATTGTGTATGCAGACTCAATTGTTTTTAAAAATTAAACAAATCGAGAGAAGTCAATGTAAAAAGATTTTTAATTTTTACAAATTTTCGATCACTACTGCGATAATCATCAGGACATGATGATCTGATGTCTTGATGATGATCGCAGTAGTGATCAAAAATTTGTAACAATTAAAAAAATTCTTACATTGACTTCTCTCAGATATAGAGATAAATAATAACGTGAATAATGTCAATGGAATGTTTTTTAAATAACAATATTAAAATTATTAGCTGATTAATTTAAATTATAATTAATTATTTGTTAATTTAATTATTGTTTGTGACGATGTTTTCTATAAACACTCATTATGACACATTCATCAACTTGAGAATGGAAAGCCCATTGTTATTTAATCCTGTTGTTTTTAAGTAAGAAGGATAGATTAACGATTAGATAAGATAGTCTTAATTGCGATAAAGCTTATATATTTGATCTCTTATCTTAGAAAACGTTTTCATATGAAACTGAATGGTTATGCACTTTGATGAATTTTTCTTCACTGAAATATTTGAAGGACATACTTAAATATTCATTATAAAAATGCGTAAGGATTTAAGAAGGAGAAATGATTATATACTATTAAATTAAAAATATTGATATTCTAATATAAGTCCATTAAATGAAACTTTAAAATCTCAATTGAATAATATATAAAATTTAAGCATTTAAACAAGAC
>WNNJ02001082.1:0-25555 GCA_012934845.2 Pomphorhynchus laevis | reverse complement strand
TTTCCAAACCGATTTCTGCTCTAACCACTCGACAGAAATCGCATGCATAAAAGTGTACAACGACTTACTCATTTCTCGAGACAAGGCTCTATATAATGTTCTCATCTCCCTCGACCTCTCCTCCGCATTCGACATTGTCGACCACTCCGTCCTCCTTTTTCGCCTTCGTTATGATTACGGCTTTTCTTCCTCCTCCGTAGCATGGTTCGCCTCATATATATCCGACCGTTCCTTTCGCGTCTGTTCTAATTCATCATCCTCCCCTCCCATCCCTATTTTTTGCGGGGTCCCACAAGGTTCAGTCCTAGGTCCCCTGCTTTTCTCTCTTTTGCTTGGCGATCTCTCTCCATTTATCAAACCTTACTCCTTTAACGTCATGCAATACGCCGATGACATTCTAATCTATGCTTATGCACCCGCACATCGCATACACGATATCAACATTTCTGCCTCCAACTGTCTTTCTTCTATCTACAACCGTCTCTCCAATCTCCATCTCGTTCTAAACCCCGAAAAGTCCAAAATAATGTGGATCCTTCCCCGTAAACCAAGCATATCTCCTCCCTTTGTATCTTTTGCCTCATCGATCATCCCTATAGTCCACAATCTCACTTTCTTAGGCTTCCATTTCGATGATCATCTTTCCCTTAAACCCTTCGTCCGTGACAAGGTCCGCTCGTCTAACTTAATTCTCCGTGACATCCGCCGTATCCGCTCCCTTATCGACTTCCGTTCTTGTATGTCTCTTCTTTCATCGCTTCTTTTCCCTAAAATCGATTACTGCCTTAGCCTTTTCGCCAATTCTCCAAAATCCATCATCCTACCACTACAACGAATAATCAACACCGCCGTTCGAGTGCTCTTTCAGCTCCGTCGCTTCGACCACACATGCACATATTTTGCCCAACTCTCCTGGCCCACCATCCACATCCGCATCAAACTCCGCCTTCTTCTCGTTACTTTTCGTCTCATCGCTGTCGGCTCCCCATCGTTCATCAACCTTCCTTTCTTAGACGATACTCGCCCCACCTCGCTATCGTTTCGTTCCTGTCATACCCTCTTACTCCACGTTCCTAATTACTCCAACAACTACGGTCTCCGATCCTTCATCGTCGCCGCCTCACTCGCCTGGAATCAACTCCCTCTCGACGTCCGCCGCGCTCTCTCCTGTATCACATTCAAACACCTCCTCCGTTCACACCTTCTCGACACCTGATTCACAGTCTTGTTTTGTTGTGGTCATGTAAGCGTGCGCTGGCACGCATTTGCCACGTTAAAATAAATCCTTTTTTTATTTTTTCCTCTAACTTCACGTTACCAATTACTCCAACAACTACGGTCTCCGATCATTCCTCGTCGCCGCCTCACTCGCCTGGAATCAGCTCTCTCTCGACGTCCGCCGTGCTCCCTCCTTTATCACATTCAAATACCGCCTCTGTACCTGCCGTCTCGGCACATGACTAGATTTTTTGTGGTCATGTAAGCATGAGCCGGCCCGCATTAGCCAAGTAAAAATAAATCTTTTTTTATTGCATCTAATATGTGGACGACACAAGCATGACACTTGGATGAATATTATCATCATTAGTGTAACGCTTAAAAGATAACCCATGACAGGATTTATATTTTACGAAGATCTAACTTACACAAAGTTATCATAAATTCGTTGCATAATGATGTCACATCGTCTTTGTTTTCCGCTTTAACGTTCTTGTTAACGTTATTTATGAAACATGTGGATTTAGTTCGTTTAAGATAAAATTGTGATTAAGTATAAGTATCTAAACATAAACATTTACGTTAACATAATCCGTGGTAATAGACTGTCATTCTGTCAAAGATAGCAAAACCGAAGTCAAAATTATATCCATCTTTTTTGATTTTTATTCGTGAATAAGCAAAGCTACTGTTTATGACCACATCGCTGTAGAAAGAAAAGATAAATATTTGAATTTAGTTAATTTTGCTTAATTTCACTGTTTTGTTATCCATTTTTGTTTGAATAGTTTTGTGTAAGTTTACAAATTTTGCTCATATAATACACGAACCTCGATTTGGAGTACATCGTTTTATAACCTTTAATTTTTAGGTATATAAAGAAGTATAATGGTCTTGGGATACAGGCAAAAACGTTAAAAATTGCATATTCTAAAGACCTGTGCAATTTTTCTTGATCCAATATAATGGTAGAGCTAAGTTTCTATAGCTATTTACAAAATGAGTTATAAACTGGTTATTTCGGGAATCCTAAAGATGGTTTATGCTCGTAGATTCGCTCGAAGACAGTCTTTCAGATACTAAGTAGATCTAAAATGAGAACAGTTGTTTGCTTGATAGGAAAACCATTAAAAAATAAAGTATAGATTGTTTATATTGTAGAAGCAGAATTAGCAAATTAAATTAGAGATCACGACACTCGTAGTTCCTACTGTCGGTGTCAACACTCAGTCATTTCCTTCCTATAGATGTAACAGAATTCACGGAAGGAGAACGTCTATGCTTGTTCCTTATGTGAATCAGGTTACAGCCATACATGGTACAATCCTGACAAAGCTGTGAGAATGTTGGCAGAGGCCTTTAATGCCTCAGTAATTTAATTATGGCTCGTGAAAATTGGACGGATTTTGTAGCGGATGGGTGTGGGGGCGATGAAATTTTTATCGATTTTAGCCGGGCGTTTAACCGACTACCACATGATCATCTGCTAGTAGTTTTGTCTAAATACGGTGTCGATCCCCATGTAGTTCGTTGGATTAGTTCGTTCTTGAAGGGTCGGTCATATCAAGTGAGGCTAGGCAGTAGTGTTTCTTCACAACGTCATGTTTGTGCCGGAGTGCCTCAAGGTACGGTTCTCGGCCCTTTACTGTTCAACATTTTCCTTCAGGATCTGTTATTAAGACTGAAATTCAATATCCTAGCGTTTGCGGATGACCTCAAGTTATGGCGGTGCATTCAATCGTATCATGACTGTTTTCTGCTCCAGGAAGATTTAGACAATATTGTTACGTGGAGTAATGAGACAGGACTGATGTTAAATATATCCAAGTGCTGCAACATGCACTTAGGACACAAGCAATTTCCTTTCAGATATAAATTAGGTACCGAGCTAATTACACAGATACAATGCACGAGAGATTTGAGAATACTTGTGCACAAGTCATTGAAGAGTCGCCCAAACACGGACAGAATCATCCAAACGACCAGGAAACTTAGCTATGTGGTCCGTAGATTATTTGTAACCCATCGGCTTCCTATTCAAAAATAATATACAATTCACTTATTCGTCCTATGATTGAATATTGTATCCCTGCGGTATTTCCATGTACACGTGGTGAGATGAATGAGCTTGAAAATGTCTTCCATGGGTTGACGAGACCGTTTCATTCCCTTAGAAAATTGTCTTATGAGAACCGCTTGCGCAATATAGGAGCTCCTTCAGTCCGTACTAGTATAGTATGTCTTGATATTTTTTGTTTTATGGATATGTTTTACTGATATGTGACGGATTTCCGATCGACTGTATTCAGCAAAGCCAGTGAACTACTAAACGAGGTCACTCTCTTACTGTGAGGATCCTGCATCACGGCAAACTCGGAAGACTATATCGCCTTTCTCATCGAGCGGTGATGCACTTAGAGAAAGAGTGCACTCTATGCACTTTCTTGAAGTGCATAGAGTGCACTTCAAGAAAACGCTAATTACATGGCTTTGCAGAGATTCTAATTGCAATATCCTGTATCCGGATTAAAATTTTGCTGACATTTAATAGGTTTTATCGTGAGCAGACAAAACAACTGCATGGTTATAGTCCTGCATGTTATAATAATAAAAATCAAGTTGACAAGGCGTGACATTTACGCATTATCAGAAGCTCAAGTAGCGAGACGCAAGAAGCAAACCGGATGAGGGTGGTGACGGCAGCGATTCTTTCAGCAAAAAAAACGTATTTTGATAATAAAAGTCACACAGATCGCAATCATACATTAAATAGGGGCTGTAACATACTTATTTGGGGTTTAGATGAGTCATCAGCCTCAAGTGCACAGGAGCGGCTTGATGATGATATTGCCGGTTTACGTGTGTTCTTTTCTAATTTGCTCGAAAAAGGTGAGGAAGAGGTCGCATCGTCTATTTTAGTAAGGCAGCTCTATAGGTTGGGTAAGAAAAACGATAGATCACGATTGCTAAAGGTTGTGTTAGGATCGGCAGAGCAAGCAAAGTGTCTTTTAGACCGTGGTTATCGACTTAAAGGTAACAAAATACGAATTTTACGTGATCTTTCTCTCGAAGACAGGCAAAAATTGAAGGATATCAAGGCGGAACTTCATTACAGGCTGCAAAACGGTGAATCGAATCTGTGCATTCGAAATTTTCGGGTTGTGAGGTGGCGTCCTGCAGTTCGATGGAGATCGATCAATCTTTCTCTAGACCTTACAACGCCATGATTGGACATCTAGTGGATATATGTTTGGAAAGGAAGTTGCCATCTAATTGTTCAGAGAGAATATGTAATAATGAATGTCCTCTGGTGGTAGGTTACTCCAATATCAGAAGCTTACCTGCTCAATTGTCTGAAGTGCAGCAGTTTATATCTTTTAAAGATTTTGACGTGTTTTGCATTTCTGAGTCATGGCTTCATTATCAAATTAATGATGACCTTATGGCTATCTCTGGGTATCGACTTTTGAGAGCAGATAGAGTTGCAGGTCGTCGTGGCGGGGGTGTTGCTGCTTATATTAAAAACACCTTATCAATTACGAAGATTACTGAATTGTGCGATGATCACTATTCATTCGAGTTATTGTCATTCTGCGTCAATGATACTCATTGTTCAATAGATATTTGCGTCGTATACAGATCACCCTCAGTTCATACACAGTTAGATCTTCTGAAAAATCAGTTAAGATCATTCTGCTCCTCAAATTATTTCTTCCTTATTGGGGATTTTAATCTTCCTCAAGTTAACTGGATTAGTAACAACCGGTATTACTATAATGTCGAAAACTGCGAGCTTGCTGAATTCTTGCTGGCAGAGCTTCTCCTGATCCAACATATTAATCAGCCAACATGTATATCGTCTCAACCAGAGACAATATTAGATCTTGGGTTTACCAAGCGCATTGAAGATGTAATCAGAGTTGATTTCGAGTCTCCTTTAGGAACCAGTGACCATTGTGTGATTTCAGTACAGATTGCTCACACTTTACAACGACGATCTAAGTGCAGTGGCATCGGAAGGCGTAATTGGAATCGAGTAAATGTGGAAGATCTCCAACTCTATAGTCATCAGCTGAACTTCGGATCTGCTGATCTTCCAATTGATGATCATTTATCGTTAGTGACCAGTAACCTCATAACCATTTCGGATACGTTTGCACCAATAAGAAATAGGGCTTACAAGACGACAACGCCATTGTGGTTCGACAATGAGTTGGAGACTACGATAAAGGAAAGAAATCGATTATGGCGAATCTCTCAACGTAACACTGTTACGCACCGTGAGTACAAAACTCTTCGCAATCTATGCAACCAACTAAAACGCTCAAAAAGAAAAACATTTGAAGAGGGTATTGCTTCTGACATTAACAGGTCACCTAAACGTTTTTGGGCATACGTTAGACATCGTCGAATCCTACCTTCTACGATTAATTGTGTACGTTTAGAAAGTGGTGATGTAGTTGACAAGGAGGCTATTGTGGAAGCTCTTGCAAGCAGTTTTGTAGTATCTCCATCCTCGCAATCGAATATTGACCAGATACAGTACCCGCCCAACTTACAATCTAACTTACCAATATCTCCTATTAATGTCATTGAAGTTCAGTCTGAACTCCATAAATTAAATAGTTTTGGCTCTGCAGGACCAGATGGTGTATCCCCTTTTCTTTTGCGTACTCTGTCGCACATTATTGCTCCAAGCCTTACGTCTCTATTTCATCGAAGCTTACAGTATTCGTGGATTCCTGATGATTGGAAAAGGGCAATTGTTGTACCTATTCCAAAGAAACAGTTGGCACTAACTTGTTCAGATTTTAGACCAATTAGTCTTACCAGTGTTATTTCTAAAATTATGGAGAGACTCATTGCGAAGAGAATACGTGAACATCTAAATTTATATCAAATTCTTGATGATTCTCAGCACGGCTTCCGACCTGGTCGCTCGTGCCTAACTAATCTGTTGAATGCTCGCGAACATTGGGTAGCTGCTCTTAGTTCGGGTCTTACAGTTGATATAATATTTCTTGATTTCTCTAAGGCCTTTGATAGAGTTCCACATGCTGGTTTAGATTCACTACTACGTCATTACGGTGTACCTACGACAATTTGCAACTGGATTAAGACATTTCTCGAGGATCGATCATTCGTTGTGCGATTAGATGAAGTTTTGTCAACAGCTCGACGTGTTCATTCGGGTGTTCCTCAGGGCACGGTCCTAGGTCCACTTCTCTTTATCATCTTTTTGAATGACCTACTCCTAAGGTTAAAGTGTCCTCACCTGGCATTTGCTGACGATGTTAAAATATGGGCAACAACCCAAAACGAGGCGGATTGTGAATTTTTACAATGTGACCTTAACCGTATCGGGACTTGGTGTAATAGCACTGGCTTGATACTCAACGCGACAAAATGTGTATGGATCAGATTGGGTAGAGATAAAACTCATTTCGATTACAAAATAAATGGACACTCAATCAAGCGAGTCTCAGAACATCCCGACCTGGGAGTGATAATTCACGAATCGCTAAAGACAAGAGCAAATAGTGATCACGCGCGGTTAAAAGCGATACGTGCCTTATACTGCATAAAAATGACTTTTGCAAAATTATCGCCGCAAATCTTCGCCAAACTTTATTGTGCCCTAGTAAGACCACATCTTGAGTATTGTGTACAGGCAACCTTTCCAACGACCAGGAGTGAGTTGAATAACTTGGAAAGTGTAATGAGACGAGCTTCTC
Organism: Pomphorhynchus laevis; assembly: GCA_012934845.2. Taxonomy (NCBI): domain Eukaryota; kingdom Metazoa; phylum Acanthocephala; class Palaeacanthocephala; order Echinorhynchida; family Pomphorhynchidae; genus Pomphorhynchus; species Pomphorhynchus laevis. The sequence goes on along the minus strand of WNNJ02001082.1, from coordinate 18,602 downwards.
GGATGTGTTGTCAAGGAAGCTTTATTTCAAGATTAAGATGTTTGAACGTTTTATCAGTGAGGTATCGGTATCTTTTTCTTGATCTGATTACACTTTGGAAAATTGTACATTCAGCTGATGGCTTTCCTTTGGGTGTAGTTAGATTTCGAGATAATTCGAGATTGCGAGGCCATTGTAAGATGCTTTTTAAAAAATTACCGGGTAAGCTGCGAAAATTTTACAGACTGTCTGAACGGGCAGTAGATGTTTGGAATAGTTTGCCTGAACCTATCGCTGCCATCACCAATTTCCTCGCTTTCAAAAACAGGGTTCGACGTTGGATATACGTCCAGGCTGATTTGTCACCTTTTCTAACCTACCCATTTGGTTGATCTTTTTTCTGTATTGTGTGATCGGCTTAAAGCCTTATGGCTAAGTCTGAACTTGATAATAATAATAATTTGAATAAACGTCAGAAACTTCGAAATAACTAAGAAATTACGATTAGTTTGGGGAAAGTAAAGGCAAATAAATTTAATATATTTTTTCAAAAGCTGAAATTTTATCAACACTTTCACATTATTATAGCTAAAAATATTAAGAAAGCATTGAATGATATGTATGTGTATAAAAGCAATTGGCCATAGATTGTTTAATCCAATTAACCTAAAGGAGCTTTATGAAAATTAAAATCTCGAAAATTAAATTTTTTTACTATGTTGGGTCGTATATATTCCACAATGTTTCTTTCATTGCGGTAGTTAACGGATTGTCGAAGAACTCAGTTCAAACAACAAATCTTATCTGCAATATATACATGGGTATTTGTCGCGCTGCATTGTGGAACAGCAGCAGAAATGTTAGTGAAAAAAATCGTAGTTCCTACTGTCGGTGTCAACACTCAGTCATTTCCTTCCTATAGATGTAACAGGATTCACGGAAGGAGAACGTCTATGCTTGTTCCTCATGTGAATCAGGTTACAGCCATACATGGTACAATCCAGTAAAACATTGCTGAATAAAATTGATTGTTTTTCTTTTTAATTGAAATCACAAGAGAAAATAAAACAAAATTAATTAAATAAATAAAAATTTTCTTAAATTACAGAACCATCGTCAAAGAGAAAAACAAACTAAGTTAGATATAAATCCTCAGCAACCCTATCTTAACCATACATGCTTAAGTATACGTCTTTCTCTGCAACATTGTCACGGCTTCAGGTCAGATCACGGCTTAGATCTATAGGAATCTGAGCCCCCGGTCGCAACAGCGCATCGCCCTCCGACTGAACCATTCGATGTCTCTCATTACCCTTAGAGTCCAGTTGAGGCGAACTATGGTCGGTAATCTCGAGATGATGAGCTTGAGAACCCTTATTATTTGCTCTGGAAGACGTCCTCTAGAGAAGAAGACTAATCCCGATATAGCGCGAGTACCCCAAAGCCGTACTTGGGTTTTCCAATTTAATGACATATGCTGGGCCCGTTTCAGAGCCCACTTGATCTTTTCCGGATACGTTTAAGTCTATCCACGTAAGCTTTCGCCGACCAGCTTATTATCATTGTCCCGCGTGGCCGAATGGTGGAGGCGTGTGCATTGCAAACTCTATTGTCTTTTTTGTAAGCACACGTCAAAGCCACAAGATCGCGTTGTCGAAAAACGTAGGGACACCCGATGATGAAGCGAGATCACTCTTTATTATTATGGCTTTACCAAAGTGTACAGACAGCAATGCAATAATATCCACTTTGACTTCTTTTTACAGTACTGTTGCTCGTGGTAGCTCCAACGAAAAGGATGCGCTCAAACTATCAGTGTTATTCTCTCAGTTGGTCATGCAAAATACTGGATCTAGAAAAATATCACATATCCAAAAAGCTCTGGAACGGCGCATTTATATGTGGCAGCAGAATAAAGTTGCAGAGTTATTTGACGAAGCACAAATTTTACAGGCGAATCTTGAAAAACGTGTCGGTACACCGTGATCTGAATACTGGAAAAAGCGGTTCATTAGATTGATGAAATCTGATCGGGTCAAAGCGGCGGTATCTATTCTGAATGATGATCGATCATTGGGCACAGTGGATGCTTTATCCGAAATCGATAGCGTCACGGTGACAGAGATCCTATATCCGATTTCTGTCCTTCCTTAGCATGCACTATGCATAATCTGTATGCGACAAATCCGCAGATGGTTACTGGAAGAGGAATTATTTATTCAAACGAAGACTTCACTCAGGGCGACCCACTTGCCATGGCGACCTTTGCAATAGTGTCAATGCCATTGATATCGACCATAGGACAGAGAGTGCCCTACATCAAGCAAATTTGGTATGCAGATGACGCAAACTTTATTGGAATTGTGAAGGAATTGAAATGTGTCTGGAGCATTCTCACTGAAATTGGCCTGAAAGTCGGATACTTCGTCCAAGAACAGAACACTCATGTACTGACCCACAATATGCATGTAATTGAGGAAGGTATAAGTGATGAAATCCAGCGAAATTCCTGCGGACTTAGAGTTTTGGGAGTTCCTATTGGTTCCCGAGAATACGAGAAATCCGTCACGCTAACTCAAAGCAATCAATGGAGTGTGATGATCGATCGTTTGGTAGAGGTTGCGAGTTGGGATCTCCATACGGCTTATGCAGGCTTGATTCATTCGTGTCAATGGAAGTGGATTCACTAATTTGTCACTGGTGTGACAAATTACAATTATCGAATTTGAGTAATGCGGTGTGTAATCGTCTACTTCCGGTGTTGCTTGGTCAGGAATTGAAGGTGGAATTGGAGCTGTGGATCCTTCCTTTGCTTGCAAGATCGAATATGAAAACTCGAAATCAATGTGTGAATCGTATTAGACTGGGTTAACGAGAAGCGCTCTTCATAACCTGCAGATGAACATTTCAAAGAAGATTTCCGCGCATCGGGAGGCTGTTTACATGGATCGTTTATTGCGTCAAATGGAAAATCTTCCTGACTCGATCAAGGTACTACTTAATCATGCCACCACTGATGGAGCTACCACGTTGTTAAGTTCGCTACCATTACGAGCGAAAAATTATCATATCACACCTACGGAGTTCAGGGATGCTATGTGTGCTCGATACGACTGGACTCCTCATGATTTGAAGGGCTCAGTTTGTATTTGTGTAATGCCAAGTGACATAAGCCATTGTCAGTCGTGCAAGCAAGGTGGACATCCGTCAATTCGCCATGACGCAGTCAGAGATGTGGTAGCAAAAATGCTCACTGAGGTGTATACGGGGGTTGAAGTCGAACCAAATTTATCACCGATTGTAGACCAAGCGCAATTGAAGCTTGTGATGAAAATTACCTTACCATTTATATTGTAAATCTTAACCCTTAATGTTAACTATTTACACTTACTGATTTACTACTTTGTTTTGTAGATATTACTCAATAAAGCTTTTTACAAGCGTATCTGTTTACACTACAATTTATTGAGTAATATTATCTCTATGGCGGAATCTCATCTACGACCAGAGCGTCTGACGATATTACCCGACGATCCTAAAGCGCAGGATCACTTCCGTCATTGGTCCGTAACGTTCAAAAATTACATTCGAAAGCTGGCAGTAGAGGATGAAGACTCGCAACTATACACGCTATTCAATTTCGTATCGCCAGCAGTGTTTAAGCTCATCAGAACGTGTGCGAACTACACTGATGCCATAAAGTTGCTCAGTGAGCGATATGAGCGGCCAGTTAGCCAAGTATACGCCCGACACGTGCTGCGGTGTCGGAAGCAAAGTCCGAATGAAACGTTCGACCAATACTTATCCGAACTACGTCTGCTGGCAGCGGAATGCAACTTCGAAGCCATGACCGCCGAGAGCTATCACGATGAGACGCTTCTTGACGCCATAATCACCGGAATCTATTCTAATCATATTCGCCAACAATTGCTGGAAAACTCGGAATTGCATTTACAAACAGCATGTACGGTCTCTCGAATTAGCCGAGTCGAGGGTCAAATCATACGGCGCACCTAACCGGCTTGCATCTGCAGTACATAATGAATCCGTTGAGGAAACGGTACATCCCAACCACAACTCGACAGCCATAAATGCCGAGCAAGTCGCAGCAGCTGATAAATCAAGTACGTGGAAATGCTACTTCTGCGGTGGAAAATTCAAGCATACAAGGAAACATTGTCCCGCACGAAATTCGGTATGCAATAAGTGTCAGAAAACAGGACACTTCGCCAAGGTTTGCCGGTCGGGGCACTGTAACGCTGCATTCCAAAGTAACGGCGGGCTTTGCGGATCAAGCGGCAGCATTGCTACACAAAAGGTATTTGTTAACGGCATTTGCCTAAGCGCTTTATTTGACACCGGGAGCACATTGAACTTCGTAAGCTCGAATCACATAACACGATTAAATGTGAAAGTGTGGCGTCTGCAATCCAAAATATCAATGGCATCCTCCGGAATTCAGGTAACTTCAAAAGGTTCGATAACAGTCGACATTCGTATGCAAGGAAAGCTATTTCGTAACGTAAAACTACTGATTCTAGACGATCTTTGTTCAGACATCATCCTTGGTATCGACTTTATGAAGAGACATTCCAACATACAATTTCGATTTCACGGTCAAGAAGAACCAATTTCATTGAGAGTAATGAACATTGCTGAACCTCCAAAGCTATTTGAGCACTTAAAAGAAAACTGTACACCTATTATTACAAAATCTCGAAAACACACACGCGAGAACTATGCGTTCATACGTAATGAGATAGACAAACTTCTGCGGGAACACTTAATTGAGCAGAGCACATCGCCATAGCGAGCACAAGCATTCGTGACGACTAACCAGCGAAGAAAGAAACGAATGGTTGTGGACTATTCCAAGACAATAAACCAATATACACATCTCGACGGATATCAACTTCCAAACATAGAGAACCTGATCACGGAAATATCTCAATACAAATTCTTCTCAACTATTGATCTTGAATCCGTCTATCACCAAGTCGAAATTCACCCATCCGATCGTCAATATACGGCATTCGAAGCATGCGGCAAACTTTATCAATTTACAAGGATTCCTTTTGGTTTAACGAACGCGGTAGCATGCTTTCAAAGAATCATGGATAAAATAATCGCGGACAATGATTTGACCGACACATACGTCTACCTAGACGACATCACTATATGTGGACGCACAGAAGAGGAGCATGACCGAAATGTAGATCGATTTCTTTCAGTCTGTACATCATTAAACTTGAAGTTCAACAATGGAAAATACAAATTCTGTAGAGAAGAAATCAACCTTCTCGGATATCAGATCAAAAATGGTAGCTTCAAACCAGACCCGGAACGATTTGAGCCTCTGAAATCCCTGCCAATTCCATCATGTCAGTCTGAACTTAAACGAGTGCAAGGTATGTTTGCTTACTATGCGAATTGGATAGCAAACTTTTCACTCAAAATGGCAAAAATTAAAGTTTCACAGTTTCCCATGAATGATGAGGCAATCGCAGCGTTCGAAGGCATAAAATCGGACATAATGAAAGCCGCACTATATCACATTGACAACAATAAGCCATTAACTGTCGAAACTGACGCATCCACGACAACCATAGCCGCATCTCTCAGCCAAGAAGGAAGACCAGTGGCCTTTTTCTCTCGGTCGTTGACCAATCCGGAGTCGCGATATTCGGCAATTGAGAAAGAAGCGCATGCTATTGTGGAGTCACTTCGAAAGTGGAGACACCACCTTATCGGACGCCCCTTTACGATTATTACTGATCAAAGGTCCGTATCGTTCATGCTAAACAACAAGAGCAAGAGCCAAATCAAAAATGAGAAGATTAATAGATGGCGCCTCGAACTATCAGAGTTCGAATTTAAGATTATCTACAGACCTGGCAAACAAAACCACGTTGCCGACACTTTAACGCGAGTCTGCGCAGCAGGGTCTGATCTAGCCTCTCTTAAACAGCTACACGTTGATTTGTGCCATCCTGGAATACGACGCTTAACAGCATATGTACGAAAAAACAATCTACCGTTTTCATGCCACGAAGTAAGACTAACTTGCAATAACTGCTTAGTTTGTTCAGAGATAAAACCCCAGTATCCGCATCTAGAAGAATCCCATGTTATAAAGTCGACTCGTCCATTTGAGCGGCTATCCATGGACTTCAAAGGTCCTTTACCAACATCAACACAAAGAAATCCTTACCTCCTGGTCGTGGTCGACGAATACAGTCGTTTTCCATTCGGTTTCCCCTGCAAAGACACCAGTTCACAAACAGTGATTGAGAAGCTTGAACTGCTATTTTCGACGTTCGGCACCCCGGAGTTTATACATTCTGATAACGCAACTTGCTTCAGGTCAACCGAGCTGAAACAATACTTACTTTCTCGGAACATATCCTCAAGTCATTTGTCTCCATTCAATCCCAGAGGAAACGGACAAGCGGAACGATTTGTCGGCCAGATTTGGACTACGATACGTCTAGCACTACGCACCCTCAATCTTGGAATAAAAGACTGGGAGAAAGTTCTACAACACGCCCTCAACTGCAGTCGTAGCTTACTATGTATAGTCACTAACGAATGTCCACAAGATAGGATTTTCAGATACAGCCGACGATGCCTTAAACAAAACCAACTCCCGCAATGGCTGACGCATGCGCAGTCCGTGTTAGTGAAAAACCACAACCGAACATCCAAACATTGTCCTAACTTACTGCCGGCCAAACTAGAGAATATAAATCCTTATTATTCAACAGTCTCATACCCTAACGGGCAGCATAGAACATTCTCGAATCGCGATATTGCAAGGTTACCTCAAGAATGCTGCAATAATAACACACCAACGGATGAACTGAACGAACCAACAATAGAAGGTGTTCACGACCCATCAATAGAAGACAACCAACAAGACGCGCCAATAACCTGCAAGGACGATATCGAAGCAATAGTGAAAGCCGGCCAAAATACACTAACAAGCGAAACAATGCGCGACAGCGATCATGCCACGACACAGGGAACTTACTTCAATGACAATGACAACGATACAGACGCCAGTGGACCGAAGAGACCAGTTAGAGCACGACAAGCGCCGAGCTACTTGCAGGATTATCTATGGCGGGGGAGAATGTGATGAAAATTACCTTACCATTTATATTGTAAATCTTAACCCTTAATGTTAACTATTTACACTTACTGATTTACTACTTTGTTTTGTAGATATTACTCAATAAAGCTTTTTAAAAGCGTATCTGTTTACACTACATAGCTAATATCAACTACTCGTGATCCGGACGCAAGGCTAGATGTAGTGTGTTTCGGGCTACTCGGTAAAATATTTGAGCGGACGTTTTTGGACGTCTGTGTATTTAATATTCACGCTCAATCATATGCCAACAGGCCTCCAAACTCATCATTCCAATTTCATGAGCAACTTAAAGAAGCGAAGTATGGAGAAAGGATTACGGTGGTGGAGAAAAGTCGATTCGAGCCAATGATTTTCAGTACATCTGGATGAAAGGGACATCGTGCGCTAAAGATTTGTAAAGTAATAGCAACTTTACTATTGCGGAGGAACAGCAGTGGGTACAGCGATATTTCCGCACGAATAAAGAGAACAATTGGATTTGAAATTGCTAGGTCATGCTCGGGTTGCCTGTCCTCACCAAGATCGAAGCGATTTTTTTCCAATTCAGAACAGGCAGTTAAATTATTAGTATTACGATCTTACAGTGTTGATTACTGTACAATTTGCTTCGTTTAATGGACCATTTGCGGGAACCTTTATAATGTAAAATATTATTGACTAATAAATAATTATTAATAAAAAATATTATTACAAGCAAGCATGTATTACATGCTTGGATTACACTTGGATTACAACACTTGGATTACAACACATTTGGATTTTACAATACACTTGGAATTCATACAATCATTAGACAAAATAACCAGCACATAAATAACTAGGAGAATGCCGAAGGGTGTTCCCTCATCCAGCGTCAAATGCTGCAACTGCAACACATTGGCAGCTAAATGCATACGATGCAAGTGCGCTAAAGCTGAAAAGTCATGCTTTAATTGTTCTGCCCCAAATTGCTCACGCAAATCAGCGCTGGACTAGAATCAATCACCCATCGTGACAAACTAGCTGCCAACTCCCCGCATCTGATAGCCAACAATATAGACCTTAACGGTGACATACCAGCGACTATCGTAGAAGGAATCAGAACTAGTCCTTTACACTACGAAAATCAAACAGTGACAAGATGACCATTGACGAAATATACCCAGTGGTTATCAGATGGCGACTAAATCTATTTACCCTTCCCAAATGCAACGCCAGTCATACGTTTGTAGCAGCTCTAGCTGTAGACGTCTAGCTTTATGGGAGAAAAAGAAGTACGACGCATTGTTCCATGAAGCGAAACACTTTGAGTTGGGACTAATTCATCGCGTTCCGCTCAAGAAAACTGATTGGATTGGTCGTTATTGTAAACTTCTGACTGCAGGGAAAGTGACCGATTTCACATCAGTACTAGAAGATAAGTCATCATCTACAGCCCTGAGCCCAGACGAAAAGTGCACGGTAGATCAGTAAAATCATGGCTACAAGATCTCCATCCCTCCGCAAAAATTCCACCACCAGAAATATTGTTATCGTCACAATTTCCTGGTTCAATAATGCATCACGCAAGCAGATCTTATGTTTTAGACGAAACTTGTATCATCTCCTCATGTGAACGAACTAAGGGTGGTGCGGGGCCTTCTGGACTTGATATCTTGGCGGAACATGCTTACACGTTTTGGTTCACAGTCTCAAACTTTAGCAAAAGCTCTCACTCGCTTCGCGATTCGCATCACTACCGAATCTGTACCAGCCAAAACGTTGGAAGCATTCACGTGTTGTCGTCTCATAACCCCCGAAAAGAAAAGTGGGGGAATACGCCCAATCGGGGTGTGCGACACTGCAAGAAGAATAATTAGTAAAGCGATTCTTATGTTTGTTCGCGACGACATGCAAGACGTCGCGGGAACAGTTCAAACAGCTGCAGGGCAAAAGTGTGGGGCCGAATACGCGGTACACTCACTCCGAAAAACATATCACGCAAATCCAGACGGCTGCCTTCTCACAATAGATGACACCAACGCCTTCAATTCCGTAAACAGACAAGCTGCCCTCCACAACTTCGACTTTGTATATCCGTCACTGTCATGCGTTATGCATAACCTATATCAAGAGCCTACGACGCTCACTCTTGGTTCCGACTGCTTACTCTCAGAAGAAGGATTTACCCAAGGTGACCTCTTTGTGATGCCTTGCTTTTCCCTCGCGTCCTTACTTCTTATAGACAAAATACGCAAAATTGCACCCAACGTACACCAAGTACGGTACGCTGACGATGTTAACTTTGTTGGTTGCCTCAATGACATAACAAACGTTTGGAAAGCACTAATAGCCTTAGGACCAAAGTAAGGTTACGTTGTCAATGCAGCCAAGTCACAACTCTTGTCTCACCATTTTCTGAGCATTGAGCAGTTCCCAACGACTGACATCAAGATTAGATGTGATGGCATACGTATTCTTGGATCCGCGGTGGGTACCGTCGACTACGAAGCAGTTATTGTCGAACAATGTGTAGATACTTAGCAAAATCTAATTGAACGTTTAGTCAAAGTTGCGAAAATCGACCCACAAGTCGCATACTCGGGCTTGACACATGCAATACAAGCAAAATGGACCTATATCATATGGATTATCTAGTGCGATCAAGAGATGTTGCGAGGCGTATCTGAGACCTTAAGGAGTTTTTTCTCAATGAAATTACCCGATTGAAAATGGATGGAAAGCGATCCTGATGTCTCTTCTAAAAATAGGCGGGTTGGGAATATTTGATCCGGCAATAACCGCTCAAACAGACTACGAATCCTTAAAGACAATCAGTGGCACATACGACTCCGGTTTAACCGGACAAGCATTGAGAAACATACAATCAAAAACGATCGATCAAATTACGGCGCAACGTAAAAAGACATATCATAGGCTGTCAGAGGCACTTAACCTTATGGACACCGTTGTTCTGACCGCCGTCAATCATGTTCAAAAAGACGGAACATCTTCATGGCTCAGCGCCCTCCCTCTGAAAAACGAACGCTTTCGTATGTCATCAAGATAGTTCACAGATGCCATTTCCGCTCGCTATGGGCAAACCCCAAGTGACTTGATCGGCAAATCATGCTCTTGTGGTGAAGAAATCACGGTGAGCCACGCACTCTCATGCAGATTGGGAGGATTACCGTCTATCAGACACGACTACGTCCGAGATAAAATTTTAAAAGAAATATCTACAATTTGCTGTGATGTAGTAATAGAACCAAACCTACTACCGGTCCTTGACAACCTAAAATTCGTCGCAACATCAAGAAGTCGATTCACCGGGTCAAGACTGAACATATCCTGTTTGAACATGTGGAACGAGCGATTAGAGCGGACGTTCTTTGACGTCATCGTGTTTAACATCTTTGCTCAGTCGTTCGTCAACCGATAAGTGGACGCATCCTTACAGCACAATGGATCACGCAAACACGCCAAATATTCATAAAGAATTAAAGCGATCGAGCGCGGCAGGTTCATTCCGCTAATTTTCTCCTCTTCTGGTGGCATTGGGAAGGAGACAGGCACCTTGTTCAGACGAATTGCATCAGTTCGCACACAACGATGTATTACGAAATATGCGCATGTCATCACAAACATCAAACGCCGTGTTTCCTTTAAAATTGCTCAAACAGCATATGCCTGCCTTCGAAGTCCAAGAGGAAACAGAGTAGGCAGCACATAAGATAGTGAACGCCTTGTTTTAAAAATCAACTACAACTTTGACAGTGAAAGTTATGTATGGGCCCATTGGCAAAACCACATTTCTTGTAAATTATTATAATATCAAAAAGTTAAAAAAATTACAAGCAAGCATGGGATAAAGCCTTGTCGCTCGATCACAAGAAAACATCATTACATACACCAAAATCAACATAAAAATATCAATAAAAGGGGTAATCTTCATTATTCCCGCCGTTAATCGTCCAATTTATAAAAGCAGTCTTGAATGTCTTAATGTATGTGGCCATCACGATTTCCGACGGTAGTCGATTCCAAGCATTTGCACAACGATGAGACAGCCAAACCAACCGTGAACTTCGACAATAGGACTATATCCTCAACAACAGGGGATGACCTATGTGGCATGGTCAACCGTTGATAACCAACGAATGGGTAGGATATCCATCCTGACCGTTGGCGATATGCCACATTACTAACATATCTAGGATGTACAGTCTTTGGTGCACAGTCATCATACCCAGAGTTTTAAGTCTGTCGCGATAACTCATATGAGAACAACTCGAACACAGTTTGCTGCCACGACGAAGAATATTTTCTAAGTCATTTAACTCTTTTTTGGACGTAGGAAAACTGGCTTGTATCGCGAATTCAATATGTGGTCTTACAAGTGCATTAAATAGAATTCTAAAACATGTGGGTGACACAAACTCAAAGCAGTTTTTTTATCAAGTACAGCTTTCTTCTGACAGACGCGCATCTACGTTCAGTGTCCATTCTAGACTTCAAGGAAGAATGAATTATGATACTAAGGTCTCGTACATGAGACCAACCATGTGCTTTCCGGACCATCCTAATTTTATTCGGCAGGAATTTTACTTGCTGCCGTTGCTTGCTGATACAAGCAAAAATGCCCTACTGATGAGTGCTGCCGGGCCACCATCAGCTCGTCTAGAAGTGATAAGGAAGTCTGCTCTACTTGTAATCGAACTCCGGTTTTGGGAACAACATCTACAATTATGAAACTGAAGCTTCTTAGCTACCGGATCACAGTTTAGCACAATCAGATATAAAATTATAAAAATGTATCATCCAAAGGATCCTGTGAGAAAGCAAGCAACGACAGCAAGTAAAATTCCGACAGAATAAAATTAGGATGATCCGGAAAGCACATGGTTGGTATAAAGAGGCTAGGACCATGCTACCACGTCAGCAAATTCTTGGAAATACCTATTTAATATATCACAAGGCAGCCGAAACGATTGATAATAGTTCATCTTCCTGATGAGTGCTGTCGGCTACCATCAGCTCGTCAAGGAGTTATAAGGAAGTCTGCTCTACGTGTGATCGAACTCCGGTTGTTGGCAACATCTACAATTATAAAACTGAAGCTTTTTAGCTCCCGGAGCACAGTTTTACACATTCTACGATTAAATTATAAAAACGTATCCGACAAAGAGATCCTGTGAGAAAACTAGCAGCGACAGCAAGTAAAATTCCTGCCGAATAAAATTAGGATGGTCTGGAAAGCACATGGTAGTTTAAAGAGGCTATGCCCATGCTACCACGTTAGCAAATTCTCAGAAATGCCTATTTAATATATCACAAGGCAGCCTGAAACGACTGATGGTAGTTCACCCTACTGATGAGTGCTGCCGGCTACCATCAGCTCGTCAAGGAGTGATAAGAAAGTCTGCTCTTTTTTGCAGCTGATAAGATACACAGATCCGGCGGTTTTGCAATTCAGTGCAGCACGAATTATATATTTCATGTTAGTTGCTGCGCTTTGAAATTCTGCTGTTTCTCGAATATCCGCGCAATTTTTGCATCGTTTGATCCTATATTTGTAGCTACCACAATCATTTGTCGTATTTTCTGTATCTATGTGTCGTATTAGGTTACCCAAGTTAGATGGAAGCTTGTATCGAACGCGTGGATATTTCCATTTCTCTCTCGCGTTTTCCGGTACATCTAATTTTATTTTGCTGAAATCCCGTGGATGGTCGCGATATTCTGGGTTATAAGTTACACAGAAGTTCAGCTCAGTGACTTTCTTCATTCGGTTCTCCGTACTAACCTCTGTTAGTGCGGAGGGTAAGCGATACAATTGACCGAAGGTTCAAAGATTCATCGATCGCGAAACAACTCAAAGTTAATAGCCCAAAGCCTGGGAAGTTCTATATGCTTCCAAAAGTACACAAAGCTATACGACCGGTGCGTGGACGCCCAATAACATCCAACATAGGAACAGCCACCGAAAAGCTCTTAAAATGACTACACAATGAATTGTTCCCGGCGCTTAGAAGCATACTATCATATATTGGAAGCACCGACGAATTCCTACGTATTCTTGACAGATCAAAGAGCAACATCAAAGGCAACAATATGGCAACCTTTGACGTAGAGTCTCTATTTACAAGCATCAACACGAACAAGGGAATCGAAGCGATAAAAGCTCTTCTTACAACAGCGGGATGGGACAAGAGTCAAATACATGTCATTTGCGAACTTCTGAAGGTTGTACTAACATGCAATACATTCAGCTATAAAGACAAGCTGTTTCATCAACTCAAGGGAACAGCTATGGGGACACCCGTAGGTTATACATAAGCAGGCCTCTACGTAGCCTACATCGAAAACAATTTTCTTGCAAGCCACCCTATAAAACCAACATTATGGGTACGCTACGTGGACGATATCTTTATAGCATGGTCACACTTCACATCCGACTTAATTAAGTTATGTGAGTCTCTAAATAAATGCTGAGTTGAAATTTACACTTGACAACCAAGATGATAAAGAAGTTCCATTCCTGGACTGTCTGCTATATAAATCGCAATTTGGCAGATGGGAAACCAAAAGCTACTCCAAATTCAATGGTATGACATCATATGTACACGCAAAGAGTGGACATCCCTCTGCAATGAAACGACTCAATTCGAAACGAAGTGTATCGAATTAGAAAAATATGCTCTCAAAAAACTAACTTCATGCAGTGCATCGAAACAATGAAAAAACGATTCATCGAGCGAGCCTATACGAGACAACAAATTGAGAGGCAAATTCAGTATGGATGGAGAAAGTCAAGGAAAGAGTTATTGCAGTTAACAAAAAAGACCGGAGAATACACAAATAAAAAGCTTGATGGTAATACAAGGAACGAAGAAGAGGTTAGTACGGATAAACGAATGAAGAAAGTCACTGAGCTGAACTTCTGTGTGACTTAACTCAGCATATCGCAACCATCCACGGGATTTCAGCAAAATAAAATTAGATGTACCGGAAAACGCGAGAGAGAAATAGAAATATCCACGCGTTCGATACAAGCTTCCATCTAACTTGGGTAACCTAATAAGACATAGATACAGAAAATACGACAAATGAATGTGGTAGCTACAAATGTAGGATCAAATGATGCAAAAATTGCGCGGATATTCGAGAAACAGCAGAATTTCAAAGCTCAGCAACTAATATGAAATATAAAATTCGTGCTGCACTGAATTGCAAATCCGCCGGATCTGTGTATCTTATCAGCTGCAAAAACTGCGAAGCTCAGTATGTCAGTCAAGCGGGTACAACGTACAATTTACGCGCGAACAATCGGCGCCGAGACATTTTCCAACAATCAATTACGGATGAAGTTGTAGCACACATGGTGGCAAATCCGTCTCATAAAATAGAGACTATTCTGATAGATGAACATACAACCACCGAGCATATCCGCAAGAAGAAAGAAAAATACTGGATCGGACAACTCATGGCCGATCTGTCGCTCAACACCAATGGACCATCAATTTTTCGAATTCAAAGAAAAAGTAAAATAAAACGAAGAACAAGAAAAAGAAAATGCGTTAAATTCTTCCAGAGCATTGACGCACTAATACACGACACACTTCCCGGTACAGTAATATATATAACAAAAACAGCGTATTGTAATCATATTCCGATGTTGTAACTGAAGAAGGATATAGCCAAAACGTTTTACAATAAAATATAAGTTGCTTACATTTATCTGGTTCCTTTTCAAAACCTTATATATATGAAAGGTTTGATTCAACCAGGACTGTATATTGCACCTATCTGCTCTTCTCTATATATAGAGAATTTCATGCTTCTACACTGCAGAATAAAATTAGGATGATCCGGAAAGCACATGGTTGGTTTAAAGAGGCTAGGCCCATGCTACCACGTCAGCAAATTCTTGGAAATACCTATTTAATATATCACAAGGCAGCCGAAACGATTGATGATAGTTCATCTTTCTTATGAGTGCTGTCGGCTACCATCAGCTCGTCAAGGAGTTATAAGGAAGTTTGCTCTACTCACTGAAAAGAATTCACTGCATTGCCTTGACTTCGAAAGCGCAAGCTACGTCATACAATTAGCATATAGTGAATTATTTATGCTTTAATCTATATATAGTATGTTTTTCATGTGTATACACTGTATTGCTGCAACTGATAAGGCTTCTCAAAGCCGAAACGGTACGCCGTCTTGCAGGGTAGAAGCATGAAATTCTCTATATATAGAGAAAAACAGATAGGTGCAATAGACAGTCCTGGTTGAAACAAACCTTTAATTTATTTATTGGTCCTGCGAGGATCCCAGGCGGCGGTGCTTTTTCTTTTGTAATATATTATATTGGTCATTTAGTGATCCCGTTGATGTCTATTACACTGAAAAGAATTCACTGCATTGCATTGACTTCGAAAGCTCAAGCTACGAAGTGTATCGAATTAGAAAAATATGCTCTCAAAAAACTAACTTCACGCAGTGCATCGAAACAATGAAAAACGATTCATCGAGCGAGCCTATACGAGACAACAAATTGAGAGACAAATTCAGTATGGATGGAGAAAGTCGAGGAAGGAGTTATTGCAGTTAACAAAAAAAAACCGGAGAATACACAAATAAAAAGCTTGATGGCAATACAAGGAACGAAGAAGAGGTTAGTACGGAGAACCGAATGAAGAAAGTCACTGAGCTGAACTTCTGTGTAACTTATAACTCAGCATATCGCAACCATCCACGGGATTTCAGCAAAATAAAATTAGATGTACCGGAAAACGTGAGAGAGAAATAGAAATATCCACGCGTTCGATACAAGCTTCCATCTAACTTGGGTAACCTAATAAGACACAGATACAGAAAATACGACAAATGAATGTGGTAGCTACAAATATAGGATCAAATGATGCAAAAATTGCACGGATATTCGAGAAACAGCAGAATTTCAAAGCTCAGCAACTAACATGAAATATAAAATTCGTGCTGCACTGAATTGCAAAACCGCCGGATCTGTGTATCTTATCAGCTGCAAACTGCGAAGCTCAGTATGTCAGTCAAGCGGGTACAACGTACAATTTACGCGCGAACAATCGGCGCCGAGACATTTTCCAACAATCAATTACGGATGAAGTTGTAGCACACATGGTGGCAAATCCGTCTCATAAAATAGAGACTATTCTGATAGATGAACATACAACCACCGAGCATATCCGCAAGAAGAAAGAAAAATACTGGATCGGACAACTCATGGCCGATCTGTCGCTCAACACCAATGACCATCAATTTTTCGAATTCAAAGAAAAAGTAAAATAAAACGAAGAACAAGAAAAAGAAAATGCGTTAAATTCTTCCAGAGCATTGACGCACTAATACACGACACACTTCCTGGTACATTTATATATATAACAAAAACAGCGTATTGTAATCATATTCCGATGTTGTAACTGAAGAAGGATATAGCCAAAACGTTTTACAATAAAATATAAGTTGCTTACATTTACCTGGTTCCTTTTCAAAACCTTATATATATAAGGTTTTGCTGCCTTTTCAATATATCACAAGGCAGCCGAAACGACTGATGGTAGTTCACCCTACTGATGAGTGCTGCCGGCTACCATCAGATCGTCTAGGAGTGATAACGAAGTCTTCTCTGCTTGTAATCGAACTCCGGTTTTTGGCAAAATTCTTGATTATATATATATATATATATATATATATATATATATATATATATATATATATATATATATATATATATATATATATATATATATATATATATATATATATATAATTGTAGATGTTGCCAAAAACCGGAGTTCGATTACAAGTAGAGCAGACTTCCTTATCACTCCTAGACGATCTGATGCTAGCCGGCAGCACTCATCAGTAAGGTGAACTACCATCAGTCGTTTCGGCTGCCTTGTGATATATTTAAAAGCATCTCCGAGAATTTGCTAACGTAGTAGCATGGGCATAGCCTCTTTAAACTAACAACGTGCTTTCCGGATCATCCTAATTTTATTCGGCAGGAATTTTATTGCTGTCGCTGCTTGCTTTCTCACAGGATCCCTTTGTCGGATACGTTTTTATAATTTAATCGTAGAATGTGTAAAACTGTGCTCCGGGAGCTAAAAAGCTTCAGTTTCATAATTGTAAATTTTGCCAAAAACCGGAGTTCGATTACATGCAGAGCAGACTTCCTTATCACTCCTAGACGATCTGATGGTAGCCGGCAGCACTCATCAGTAGGGTGAACTACCATCAGTCGTTTCGGCTGCCTTGTGATATATTTAAAAGGCATCTCCGAGAATTTGCTAACGTAGTAGCATGGGCATAGCCTCTTTAAACTAACAACGTGCTTTCCGGATCATCCTAATTTTATTCGGCAGGAATTTTATTTGCTGTCGCTGCTTGCTTTCTCACAGGATCCCTTTGTCGGATACGTTTTATAATTTAATCGTAGAATGTGTAAAACTGTGCTCCGGAAGCTAATAAGCTTCAGTTTCATAATCGTAAATTTCGCCAAAAACCGGAGTTCGATTACATGCAGAGCAGACTTCCTTATCACTCCTAGACGAGCTGATGGTAGCCGGCAGCACTCATCAGTAGGGTGAACTACCATCAGTCGTTTCGGCTGCCTTGTGATATATTTAAAAGGCATCTCCGAGAATTTGCTAACGTAGTAGCATGGGCATAGCCTCTTTAAACTAACAACGTGCTTTCCGGATCATCCTAATTTTATTCGGCAGGAATTTTATTTGCTGTCGCTGCTTGCTTTCTCACAGGATCCCTTTGTCGGATACGTTTTTATAATTTAATCGTAGAATGTGTAAAACTGTGCTCCGGGAGCTAAAAAGCTTCAGTTTCATAATTGTAGATTTTGCCAAAAAACCGGAGTTCGATTACAAGTAGAGCAGACTTCCTTATCACTCCTAGACGAGCTGATGGTAGCCGGCAGCACTCATCAGTAGGGTGAACTACCATCAGTCGTTTCGGCTGCCTTGTGATATATTTAAAAGGCATCTCCGAGAATTTGCTAACGTAGTAGCATGGGCATAGCCTCTTTAAACTAACAACGTGCTTTCCGGATCATCCTAATTTTATTCGGCAGGAATTTTAATTGCTGTCGCTGCTTGCTTTCTCACAGGATCCCTTTGTCGGATACGTTTTTATAATTTAATCGTAGAATGTGTAAAACTGTGCTCCGGGAGCTAAAAAGCTTCAGTTTCATAATTGTAAATTTTGCCAAAAACCGGAGTTCGATTACATGCAGAGCAGACTTCCTTATCACTCCTAGACGAGCTGATGGTAGCCGGCAGCACTCATCAGTAGGGTGAACTACCATCAGTCGTTTCGGCTGCCTTGTGATATATTTAAAAGGCATCTCCGAGAATTTGCTAACGTAGTAGCATGGGCATAGCCTCTTTAAACTAACAACGTGCTTTCCGGATCATCCTAATTTTATTCGGCAGGAATTTTAATTGCTGTCGCT
>WNNJ02001081.1:0-21944 GCA_012934845.2 Pomphorhynchus laevis | reverse complement strand
AGTAACTTAATATTTTATTCGCTTTTTATTGTTACAAAAATTGTATTCGTAATGATATACAACATAATGTATTTCCGCACTAATTTTAAAATATGATAATACACGGTGAAGACAATAATCAGATGAGCATTCGATAGTAATGACAAAAAGTATTACAAATAGCTACCATTATTTTCACAATAATATTGATTGCATATCTCGCGAATATTTTTAATATATTGAGATTACACCTTTATAAATTAGCATGTACACTTTTTTGTGTACGATGATAAAGTTTCAAACTCAAGCAAAGTAGAAAAACAACAAGAATTAAAAATGATAGAGTGTCTTTATTACAATTAGAAATATTTATAACACAGGTGTAAGATTTTACACAAGTGTAATATTTATAATTCATTAACATATAAATGTATTTTTTGGGTAAGTCAGTGTAAAACAATACTTTATCGAATGAAATTTAGTGCCTGATGTATGTATAAATGCTTTTATGCGAATGCGAATATAAGACATTAGATAAAATGTTCTCTGAATTAGTAAGCTTTTGCAGTAGCGAGTTTCTCTTTGCTGACAATTAAAGATCATGTGTCAAATTGCTAGCAATAAACTAATTGTCAGGTTCTGATAAGTATCTTTAGGATAAAATACGTCCGTAGAATTGTCTAGCATCGTTGTTGCGTTATACTCTACTTATGAGGTGTAGCCACTGGATGAGTGGGCATACGAAGCAAATATTAAGACAGCGAAAATTTGTAACATTCTAAGACATGATGTTATAAATCAATGTAATCATCATGCTTTTTCAAATTATCACAACAATTTATTTGAAAAAGTATGATATATAGTTGAAATTAATTGATTTGATTTGCCAGCAACTCGCTTAGCATTCGCTCAAATTAAGAGTTTGATAGAAAAGAGTCTAAGGAGAAGCTTGTAATAAATTTACTAAATGTTTTGTTACACATAGACTAATCGAACTTAGTTAAAAGTGAAATCGCTTAAGCAATCATAAGCTCAATAATTACATATTGTTCTTTAATGATCAAGTTGCCAATTTCGATTGAACAAAATATACACATGTAGAATATAGTTAACCTCTTCGTATAATGTCCATAATCGATAGCGTTAGACTTCCTCCTCTTCGTTATCACTACTTTCAGATAGCGCCTGATCATCTAGAATATCTGAATCAACCGATCCACTGACAACTAGCCGGCCTTTTTCCGGTATCATCTGTTTGTTTATAGTGGGCGTGATTATTTGATGTTTCACAAAAGTCAGTTGATAATTCTGTTTCATAATTAAAACTTCCGTTCGATTCATGATTATCACTATTTGCGTTCGATAAACTGTCAGTTAATTCAGAATCAGATAATGTATGTACGTCATGTGTCATATAACCGACGGTCTGTTTACTAATTTCGGTTTCTGGCTGTGAGTTTATAAGTAAAGATTCAGAATCATCAGCGTCGTTATTATTTGATGAATTGTCACATTGTTGCAGAAAGGTGTCAAAATGTGGCTTAATTTTGCTTGAAAGATTTTGGGGTTTTACTGTGATTGCAAAGCTCAATACTTTTAGTGCGAATTTTCCGTTTTCTTCTAGAAGTGCACAATCTCTGTAGGAACACAATTTATGAGTTCCTGTAAAAACTGACGTATCGACACTGGATCCTGGTATATTAGCTAGCGTGACATTTACTTCATTTGTATTGTTAAATTCAATGTATCCAGGAGCGGACTGATCAATTGACGATGGAAGAGAGTCAACTGCCAGATCAAGTGCCTGGAAGGGGTTCATTCTTCGTGTGGGATTCTCCATTATGGGGTTAGCAATCTCGTAATACGGTCGGTTTAACATATCAATGCTAGATAATATGGCTTTTGAATTTCCTCTCATGAGTGCTATTGATATTCGTTGAAAGAGTCGTGCAGATGCGATGCTGCATGGTATAGATGATCGAATTGCTAAGTATCGGGCGATTCGTCTGATGATTTTCTCCCCTTCCATATTCCAGCCGCCGTAACACTCCAAGACTGCAGGTATGAAGTTATATCCCGCCTCAATCATTTTAGCACGGTACTTTCTATCTTTGACCGATGATGCGTACTGCGCAGCTGCGTAACCTGGCACATAAGCTGACTGGCGAAGACAAGATTTCTGTAGTGGATGTGTTACCGCGAAGTCTATAGCATCTGAAGGATCTGCGTAGATCAGAATATCGGCTGACCGTTTTTGAAGATTTTGAACAAGGTTGCGAACCTCGCAACCCACATGCATTCCTGCTGATTGTGCCGCATGGAGAACGACGTCACGAATTCTATTATGACGCATTCCTGGAAAACCACCGTAGTTGCAAGTTAGTGCATGGAAGCCCTCAGCATCTGCGTTTCGAAAACATCGACTACAACGGTAGTCACTTGGAGCAATTTGCAGGCCTAACCACATTCTTATAAGAATTGTAAATTCTTGGTCGGTAAGAGCTAGGCCGAGACTTCGATTTGGGGTGCATTGTAACCATGCGTTCGCATGTGGATGTGATACCGCTATTAGTCTGGCCCTTGCCCGATCATCTCCTGTGTCTAATAGATTTTTCCGCTTCTCTGAGTCGATTTTGAACGATATTTGATGTTGTCTTGTGGATGAAGCCTGTTGTTCCACTTCTGCTCCGTGTAGCGCAAGTATTTCATTCGCGTTTACAAAGCCCGGAAATGTATTTGGATCCTGGTTCACAAACGCGGCCACTGTGCTGACGCTTGCTGCAAAGGCTGCCGCTCTGTGTTTGTTTGTACTCCTAAGACCCATACCGCCCATTTTTAGTGGGAGCTCAACTTGAGATCGTGTTCGAGCTGACAGTTGTATTGAAGCGATGATTTCCATCGCCCGTATCACAGCATTATCAAACTGCTTACAGAAAAGTTCGGTGCTTGCTGGATCTACATTCCTCATTAGGAATGCTATTCGTTGAGCGGAAGCACAGTGGCGCAATAGCAGGTAAGCCACATGAGCGTCCGGAAGCGACGCGACAAGCTGTGTCATTTACTAGGTTTGGTAAGCAACTATTTATGAGATATGCTTCTACAAACTCTTGCGAACCAATTGGGCATCCCAAAAAAGTAAAATTGCCGTCAGTCTTGATATGTGGACAGTGAGTCCATCCTGTCTGCGTTGAGATAATTGCTTCTGTGTGGCCTATTAATTCGGTTTTTTGCCAATTCATTGATAGTCCGATTTTTTCCAGCTCATTTGCAATCATATTCAATGTGATAGCAAATGCCTTGAGTTCACCTCCACTTATTCCATCGTCTAAATACTACTTGTTAAAACCGATACCTGTAACCGAGTCGACTTTCCGAATAATCGGTTGGATTGCCAGTGCGAAAAGGAATGGGCCCAGAGGGTCCCCTTGTTGTACTCCTGCTGACGATGTAAGGCTTTTTGCTGCTCCAAATCGTAATTTTGATGGTTGCGAGTAGCACCATTTGATCCACGGTCCGATAGAAGGTGCTTCAATGTCGACTGCGTCAATAAAGCATTGCCTGTCAACTGTATTAAAAGCGTTCGAAACATCCACTTTCGCCCATACCCAATTTTCCGAGGTGTGCATCTGTTCGTGCAATCGTCGAACCTGGTGAATTATTAAATCTGCGCCATTTGCCACCGCAACGCCGACCTGTTGTGATTGAAATATTTGAGTGAACTTATCGCACATCTTCGTGCAAATACACTTTGCACACACCCTCCATAACAATTCTCCTGCCGCTATAAAATTTGAAATAAATTTTGTTTATAAAATTTGAAATTCTTAGTACAAAAATTGTACTAAGAATTGTACCAACTAACAATAGTTATTTGTTAGATTGCAAAAGTTTGAACAACTTTTATGTAAACAAGCATATATAAAATATACCAAAAATAAACAAATCAGGTTATTTATTATTAGAGAGAGTGAAGAAAATAATTATTTAATCGAATTTTCAATAGCCTACTGCTATCATCATCAGGAGTAAATGTTACAAAAAATATTTTTACAATTTTTTGTAACATTTACTCCTGATGATGATAACAGTAGGCTATTGAAAAATTTTATTAAATAAATATTTTCACCCTCTCCAATATGAGTGAGCAATCAATTTATAAAACGAATCAGGATTGACCATAATTTAAAAACAAAAACAAACAAATTTATATTCATAGTATATTCTATACAATTAGATCACGAAAACAAAACCTATGCAATAAGAAAAATGCAATTAAAAATCAGATCAGCAAACTGGGTCGGGTCTACTTACATTATATTATAAATAAATTTAAAAATATAAATAATAATAAGGTAGTTGCCTAGACAGGGATATCCAGCCGACTCAAAAAGAATGCGCATTTCCTCGTTGCACTGCTGCGCTGATTCGTTACATGAGCCAGCTGAATGCGCGTTTATCACCGGTTGTCCAACCCAACCTTGAACCAAGCTGCCTCAATAATGCAGATGCGTTGGGACCGACCGCGCCAAGTGTTTCGATGGCGATGGGGGCGAACAAATACTGTCGATCCTCGAAGCAGCTGTATTTGGTTCGATTGAACTGCTCCGCGAGGGATGAAACAGCGCTAGCAGAAGACACCGCATGTGCGACATGACTGGCGGTCAGGGTGTTCGGGCAAGTGAAATCCCAAACGAGTATACGGCCAGCTTCCCATGGCATAAGAGTCGCACCATCGGGTCGTTTGCCATCGTCTCGCGCTAAGCCTGCCGGTTCGAGTCTGGAGGGCGATCCTGAGGCAGCGAGAGCCATTCATAAAATCTCGTTGACCGCAACATGTCGATGGTGACGAGACGTTATCCTGCTGCAGTCTAAGGCATGAGCACTGTACCGCGGAACCGACACTCCGCAGATACACTAATTCCCGTTAAAGCATTGGACACCAAGCCTCAACGCCACGGCGATAGAAATAGATCGGTCATCAAGTCATGTGCCGACGGATGTGATCGGCAGTGCTTCAAGGAACGCTCCGGACCAATTTATGCTACTGCGATGAGTCGGGCTCGAGATTCAGTGTTTCGTACTTCGTCGACGAGTCTTCGTGGCACACTTCGTAGTCTTCGGCCATCCATCGTTTTTGAGATATTTGATTCGATGGAATGGTCGTCCAATATTCCGCATTCCATTGATTTGTGGCAGCAAAATGATCGGGGACAGGGATGATGTCGAGTGCCCCACCAAGGATATGTGTGGGGGCAGTGGATATGGGTTTCTAGTTTTAGTTGGATAGAATGTTGATGAACTTGATTGACTCGGTGGAAGAGGGGCGGTCGAGTCGGATGTTGAAGTCGCAAAGAACGATTGAAGGGATTGAGGACAAAGAACAGTGGGACATAAGGTCAGCGAGTTTGGTAAAAAAATAAGGATGTAGGAGCTGATGAATCAGGATGGTATACAATGGCGAGATCTAGAGTGATCGGGTTAGAAGAACGACAAGTGAGTAGTTCAAAAGATCAAGGACTGAAAGGGGAAGTGATTATGCGAATATACGCGGGTGACGGGCTAATGCGACAATGCCGCCATGATTAGAGAATTTAGAAGGGGATTTGCTAAGGGGGCGGGCGGATTTGACTAGTAAGCAACCGGCAGAGAGCAAACGGCGCATGAGGAGGTCGTCAGGATCGGAGTGCAAGGATTCGGTGAGGCAGAATAGGTCGATAGATTGCTTGGTGAATGGGTTGAGGATGAGATCGGATTTATTGAGAATATATCTAGTGTTGAAGAGTCCGAGGCGGAAACCGTGTGTGGTGGTGAAAGGAACTAGTGGATAATACACATAGGGGAGATTACGTCCTCCCATCAACGTCCTTGTGTGTTTAAACTGTTAAATTTGCTACTGATTGAAATGATAGGTTTTTCAGCGAGCGGAACTGTAATCAGCTCTGTAATTTGTTTTAATAATTAGATAGGTTAATTCTAAAAATTCCGCGAGTGGAACTGGAACCGGAGCGAGAGGAACTGGATTGATCTGGAACTGGATTGATCTGGAACTGGATTGATCTGGAACTGGATTGATCTGGAACTGGATTGATCTGGAACTTGATTGATCTGGAACTTGATTGATCTGGAACTGGATTGATCTAGAACTGGATTGATCTGGAACTGGATTGATCTGGAACTGGATTGATCTGGAACTAGATTGATTGTAATCAGTTAATCGATACTTATAGCTTTGATACTTATAGCTTGATCGATACTTATTTGTAAGTTTTAATAACCAAAAGATTTTAACCAGTCAAATCCAGTTAAAATTGAATACGAGTCAGATACACGTCGTCGTTAAATCAACAAGGCGGTACACATCGAAATTACGTGAACCATGCAAGGAAATGAAAGCAATTGATGCTTAAAATTACAGTCAGATAAGGGTTTAGTTGAACAGCATATCAATTAAATTCTTCCGTTTTTATTTTTTATATACTATATATTCATTTGTCAAAGACTAGTGTTTTCTGAAAAGGCCAATCGCATTGGCGAAAATTCAAAAATAATACTATTTTTCTTATTTTTCTCGGAGAAAGAGCCAACTAATGATTAACATTTGTAAAATTTTATAAACTTTTTAAATCAATTTTATAACATTTGTCACTAAATATTAATTCGGATTGTAGCAACATACTCACGTATGGAAGTAGTTGGCTTGGTCCGTGAATAGAAGAACAAAAAGATAAAAAATATAATAGTTTTACAACTGCATATCTACATAGATTTTGTCTGATTGTACAATTTAATTAGGTAATTAGTTATATAATTATTAGATTATATTATTTGACATCAATTGTCAAAGATTAGTGTTTTTTGAAGAGACTAATCCCTTTGGTGAAAATTCAAAAATAAAATTATTTCTTTTTATTTTGCCCAGGGAAAAAGCCAAATACTGATTACATTCTCACTGAATGCAATTTAAAATATATATGTATATATACTTTAAAAATATATACTATTATTTGTACTATATACTATTGCTTGTACTTACCTTTTGATCTATTATATATATTATATCATATATAATATATGATTAGATCTAATCATATATTATATGATTTATATGGTTTATAAATTATATGATTATATAAGTCATATTTATATCAGATCAGCTAACTGAGTCTACGTATCTTATACTATATGTAAATTAAAAATAAAGATAAATAATAAATAATTATATAAGGTTTTATACAATTTATAGTTATATAACGATAAAAATTATAATTAATTTTAAAATAAAAGTTAATTTTTATGAATTGATTAATAAATAACAGACGATGTATAGGAATGAAGATTAGAGGTCATCAAAAGAAACTTCTATGCAATAAGGTTTCGACACTAATCCTCTATCAAATAAAGCAGCAGGGCCAAATGACGAATTTCCACTGATAAAGTTTGATTATCTGGTGTGTCTTATTCTAATACAAAGTATATTGTTTATGATTGATTCATAAAATTTTTCGCTTAATAGTTTAAATTTATTTGTAATACTATTTCTATGTTGATTTATATGTCGTCAATTATCAACGAAGCCGTACGTCCAGGGTACGTCCAGGGGTGCGTAGATTTTACACACTATCTTGAATATTGGTTCGGATCTATTTGAAGTATCTAACCAGCCGACGCGAGGACCAGCTATCGAGAAGAGGATGTCGGAAATCGTTCCAAAGAGAGAATCGAACGTTCGATCCGACGAAATCGCCGTTGTGGATGAAACAACCAGTTATTCACATGCACAGCGTCCGGTTGGCCAATGTCCAGTCTGTCGTCTCGAGTTTCGTATAATCGATGCCGGCCTCTTGTTCAAACATAACCTGCGCATCCGCTGTGCCGATTCAGGACTCCCTCCTACATCACAGCGGTCGTCACATTCCCAATCGACCGGCAGATTCTCTCAACAACCTCAAGCGCCGTCGTACTCCCAAAACGCAGCAAGGAGCAAACCGTCGTGATCCCATAACACTGCAAGAAGCGAGCAGATTAAGCCAATAATCAAGTCAAAAAACGATCACTATGAGAATCCCACGTGAAGCTCGTAGTTCTCTATCGTCAACGTTTGAGGTCGTGTTACACAACGTGAATAATGCCCCATCAGACCAAGCCAAGTGGAAATCCCTGTTTTTTTTGTTGCAAAATCGTGTTTAAATGTCTCTAGACGCAACCTCAAAGCTGATGGCGGTACGTCGCTGTCAACTAGGTTAAAGCAGGCGTCGTCAGCGTTTTCACTAACCGACTCGACTCTGCAATGTGATCTGGGTTCCGAAGGATTGCCTTACAAGCCATCCAGATCACTAACGAACATTACTATAGACAACAGGTCTTTGATATTAGAACTCTGATCGAGCAAAAAGTCGCAGACGTTGATGTTCGAGGTGCAGTTCGTATCGCTTCAATCACAAATGAAGCGATAATGCCCCATCAGACCAATTGACCATCCGACACATAGGCTCTTGTAGATTGCCTTATAGATGCTTGTGGTGGGTGCTCAAAGCACCCAACACGAGCATCTAGGAGCTTACTATCAGCCCCCGATGTTTGTCAGACAACCTTCTCAATTATTTCCGGAAGATATAGTAGCCGCAATCAGATTATTCCTAAGAGGAACGGCAGGAAGTTTTAACGGTTTACGACCCTACCACCTGCATGAGCTTATCGGTGCTGGAGTAGGATGGAAAAACAGCGGTCGAGTTAGCGATCTAACTGAATTTGCATGAATTGAGCTCGACGGTGGTACAACAGTAAGTGTCCGCCCTTTGTACTTCGGTGCCTCTCTACTAAGCTTATATAAGAAGGATGAAGATTTACGCCTAATTGCAATAGGTATAACCTTTCGCCGTCTCGTAGCAAATACAGCGTCCTCCTTGCTAAAACACAATGCAGCAGCCCTTCTGAGGCCACACCAACTCGGAGTCGGGGTTAAATCTGGATGCGAGGCCGTGGTGCATGCGGTGCGTATGTTCAAGGAAGGATGTTTGCCTAACGGTGACGCAATGATTAAAGTCGACTTCACAAATGCATTCAATAGCATTAGTCGAGATATTATCCTCAACGAGACCGCTCTTCATTTTCCGAGTTTATTCCGGTACGTCAGTTCATGCTATGCGTCAGACACAACCCTCTACTATAATGATTATAAAATCTCATCTAACGAAGGCATCCAACAAATAGACCCCCTTGACTCGATGATATTCTGCATAGCAATTAATCCTATAGTACACACACTTCGGTGTCGTCTGAATGCGTGGTACCTGTACGATGGTTAGATTGGGGAAAACCTGGAGGACTTGATGCACGACTTGGAAACAACAAAGAGTATGGGTTCTGATATAGATCTCTCACTGAATGGACAGAAGTGCAAGGTCATCTCTTATGACACAGCTTTCATTGATCGATTATCTGTAAGTCTTTTCGGCGTCACCTGGGTTGAACCCGCCGATGCCACACTACTCGGCTCTAGCATCTACAATCAAGATGCGATTGACGATGTCCTCTTATCAAAAGTGTCTGACCTCGAGCAAATGAAATCGCGCCTTAGTTTGGTCTGCTCACATGCAGCATTTTTTCTGCTCCGAAATTGCCTTTCTGCCCCAAAGCTCTCCTATATTCTACACACCTCTCCATGTGAATTCAGCAAACTCCCTCGTTTCGAACTAACCCTTCAAAACACTCTGGAAAAATTGCTAAACGTGGCACTGAACGACACCAGTTGGAAACAAGCTACGCTCCCAGTTAACCTTATAGGCCTAGGAATTCCTTTAACGACTCATCTCTCGGTCGCAGCGTTTATTTCGTCCTACAACGCGTCGATCGAAGTGGTTGATGACTTGACCCCATGTGAACTACATTCCAATCTCTCTGTTGGTTCAAATGATTTGCGTCAACACCTGGACCTTTAAAGCTCGTTTACCCTCAGAAGTCGAGATCTACTACCCTTTAAAACTCAACGGGAATGGAGTGCTCCTATAGATGACACAAGATATGCCAACCTGCTTTCAAACACGACTTACACTACAACAAAGTTCCGACTGATAAGTGTGGCGGCACCATGTGCTGGTGCGTTTCTCCTGTCAGTCCTTGCTCTACAAGTCGGTTAAAAGATGAGTAATGATACATTCCGTATCGCATGCGCTTTACGTCTCGGAGCCCCGGTTTGTCAACCTCACACATGTCGCTGCGGAATCCAAATAGACTCACTAGGCACTCATGACTTCAGTAGTTCACGTCCCGCAGGTCGGTTTGCTAGGCACTATATGTTATAAAAACTATAACGCATATCTAACAAAAATTAAACCATTAAGTAAATATAAACATATGGATAAAATTGAATTATTAGAATCCTTAAATATTTTTGAATAAATCAAAATTATTTAAAGCTAGAAACATCTATATTTAGAAAAATAAAAGGTGTTCCTATGGGTGATAATAGTAGCCCAATCATAGCTGACTGATTTTTAAGCTTTATAGAATATGAATTTGTACATAACTGTTAAAAAATAAATCTAAATAATATAAAGATATGAAATATATGTTTCAATATATTGATGATATATGTGTATTTAATTCGAGCAATTTTTATTCAATAAGCGAACAAATTTATCCAGGTAGCCTCATTCTTAATAAAACCGAAATTAATACTGGTATAAAACACTATTTCAGTATTAATTCTACAAAAGAATTTTTAGAACAGACAAAAGGAATAAATTTTCAAAATATAAATACATACGATTTTAGTACGCTTTATACAAATCTAGATTTAGTAAATATTAAAGAAGCGTTAGTAAAATTAATTAATCCTTTATTCTAAAAAAGATATACATATATATGTTATAATAACTATAACGCCTATCTAACAAAAATTAAACCATCAAGTAAATATAAATATATGGATAAAATTGAATTAATAGAATCCTTAAATATTTTGATAAATCAAAATTATTTAAAAGTAGGGACATCTATATTTAGACAAGTAAAAGGTGTTCCAATGGGTGGTAATAGTAGCCCAATTATAGCTGACTTGTTTTTAAGCTTTATAGAATATGAATTTGTTCATAACTGTGTAAAAACTAAATCTAAACAATATAAATATATGAAATATATGTTTCAATACATTGATGATATATGTGTATTTAATTCTAATGATTTTTATTCAATTAGTGAGCACATTTATCCAGAAAGCCTTATTCTTAACAAAACCAATAT
This sequence comes from Pomphorhynchus laevis, assembly GCA_012934845.2. Taxonomy (NCBI): domain Eukaryota; kingdom Metazoa; phylum Acanthocephala; class Palaeacanthocephala; order Echinorhynchida; family Pomphorhynchidae; genus Pomphorhynchus; species Pomphorhynchus laevis. Next base: position 10,724 of record WNNJ02001081.1, on the reverse strand, counting down.
TAATGATAAAGAAGGTGTATATCTAGATATGAACATTAAATTAACATTAACTAAAACTACTATTAATTTATATCGTAAAGATGACATATTTAAATTTACAAGAAACATATTTTTGCATGAGCATTCATGCATACCATATAATATAAAATATAATACATTAAATAATGAAATTTTAAGAATTGCAACAATATGTAATAATATTGGCTTTCTCTAAAATCATTTAAATAATTTAATAGATACATATTTTAAATTAGGTTACTATAAAAATAACATCAAGCAGAAAATAGTAAAATATATAAATCAACACAATAATATAAAGAATAAATTTAAACTCTTAAGTGGCAAATTTTTATGGATGGATAATAAATAATATACTTTGCATTAGAATAAGATACTAGATAGTTATTTCAGAGGAAATACATCATTAGCATGTATTTGGCCCCGCTGCTATGTTGGGTAGAGGAGTTAGGGGCCGAAACCTGATAGCATAGCAGTTCCTCCTGATGACCTCTAATTCTTATTCTGATACAACGTCTGTTATTTATTAGTCAATTCATAAAAATGACTTTTTAAATTTCAATTTTTTATTTTAACTTGATATAAATTATAGAAAATCTAAAAACAATTATTAATTTTATTATTTAATTATTAAATTTTGATTTAGCATTATTATGTTTTGTTTAGTTTATAATTATATTAAATACGTAGACTCAGTTAGCTGATTTAATTAATGATAAAGAAAGTATATATCTTGATATGAGCATTAAATTAACATCAATTAAAATTACTTCTAATTTATATCGTAAAGATGACATATTTAAATTTACAAGAAGCATATTTTTGCATGAGCATTCATGCATACCATATGATATAAAACATAATACATTAAATAATGAAATTTTAAGAATTGCAACAATATGTAATGATATTGGTTTTCTTCAAAATCATTTAAATAATTTAATGTATGCATATTTTAAACTGGGTTACTATAAAAATACCATCAAACAGAAAATAGTAAAATATATAAATCAACACAATAATGTTAAAAATAAATTTAAAATCATTAGCGGAAAATATTTATGGATAGATAATAAATAATATACTTTGTATTAGAATAAGATACTATATAATCAAATTTCATCAGAGGAAATACATCCTTAAGACGTAATTGGTCCCGCTGCTATGTTGGGTAGAAGAGTTAGGGGCCAAAACCTAATAGTATAGCACTTCCTCATGATGACCTCTAATCCTTATTATGATACAACGTCTGTTATTTATTAGTCAATTCATAAAAATGACTTTATTTTAAATTACAATTTTTTATTTTAACTTGATTTAAATTATAATAAATCTTATAGCAATTATTTATTTTATTATTTAATTATTAAATTTTGATTTGGCATTATTATGATTTGTTTATTTTATAATTATATTAAATACGTAGACTCAGTTAGCTGATTTGATTTGGTTAATTCAATCATTCTGGACGCTCGTAAAAGGCTCAAATCCCAATAATGTCGTACTAATAATAAATTGTGTCAGTATTTCTGACAGTTTATATTTCCGGGAAAACAAAGTCTACAGGTCAATAATAACTGATCAGTAGAAAAATCAGATTAGTTAACTGAGTATACGTATTTTATACTGTATGTAAATTAAAAATAAAGATAAATAATAAATAATTATATAAGGTGTTATACAATTTATATTTATATCAAGTTAAAATATAAAATTTAAATTTAAATAACATACGATGTATCAGAATAAGGATTCGATTTCATCAGGAAGAACTGCTATGTTATTAGGTTTTGGCCCCTATTTTTCGACCCATTATAGCAACGGATCATATAATAAATCATATGATATATGATATAACATATCATATGATATAATATATCATATATTATATAAATTATATTATATATGATTCATATTTTATATCATATTTAATATATGATTCGGTCTTATCATATATAATATGATTAGATGCAATCATATTGAATATGTAAGTACAATTGTGTATTATTTACTAGCTATAACTACATACTTACTCGTTATATATTATTTATTTAAAATCTACATTTTGATGGAGCTATTTAGAATCTATGAAACAAATTGGGATTCCATTAGGTGCAATCATATTAACAATATAAGTATAAGTGTATATTACTTACTCGCTATAATAAGCTACTTACTCTTCATCTGTTATTAGTGTGTTATGATATCGTAAATCCAACAGTTAAATTCAGAGTGAAAATTTCAAAACAATAGACTAACAAGCTAAACGATTGATACGAGTAGGACAATAAAGCATTACTGCTTAATGGTCTACCATCGTGTGATGGATTATAAGCACATTCGACAAGCTTAATGTAACAATTTTCCGTAAAGTATTTATTTTAAGGTTGAAAATAAAATAGCATCAGACATTATGATTTTGTTCTATTTTTCGAGATAAGGCATACAGATAGAATGTATAATTTCGAACAGATGACAACGTCGTAATTTCTTTTCATATACAAATATATCGATAGAGATAGCTCTTTCGATACTGTTAATAAGAATATATGACATATTTAATAATTTTATGCATCAGCAGTAGTAATTAAATCAGCAGCAATAGTATGTATATTGCATAACATTGCGATAATAATTACTTTCCTTAGAAATTTCTCACTATGTTGAATAAACTCCGTTATTCATTTGCCTTTTTCATCGTTTTATTTGTATTAAAGTACAACTCTTACAATCCAAGCAAGCGATATATTCTACATAAAATGGTGAATAAAAATAAACATAAGATCTATTAACGACAATTTGTCATGTTTTACAGAAAATGTAAAAATGTTGTTAAGAGATTTAGAAATTGGTGCTATTTATTTAGAAAAATGTACACGAATTTTGTTCTCTCAAATATAAATATGTATTTAATTATTTTAGGAATTATAATATTATATATGCATTTTATGCATTATATTCTTGAGTTAAAGATACAGCCAATAGTTGAGGGACAGCCGCAAGAAGAGCAATGCGACTTTCGTTAAAGTCGTGGAACTACTGATCATCTCTTTATTATATCAACTATCCCCCAACAGTCTTGGGAGTTCGCTCTATCGGTTTACATGAACTTTGTAGACTTGAAGAGGGCGTTCGAACGAGTTCCGCGAGAGAGGTTGTCGGAGGTAATAACGGAGTCTGGAGTACCACACTATCTTCGGATAGCTGTGGCTTCTTTGTTTGAACAAAGTATGGTTGTGTTCATGTTCTAGGTAGGAAGTCTGAATCATTTCCAGTAGGCGTTAGGCTTCGTCAGGGTTATCCTTTGTCTCTACTTTTGTTCATTCTTAACATGGACACAATTACGAGACGGGCTGCTCTGACAGATTAAATCAGCTAACTGAGTCTACGTATTTAATATAATTATAAAATAAACAAAACATAATAATGCTAAATCAAAATTTAATAATTAAATAATAAAATTAATAATTGTTTTTAGATTTTCTATAATTTAAATCAAGTTAAAAAAATGAAATTTAAAATAAACGTCATTTTTATATTAGTTCCATCAGGATACTATCTCTGCTTTTTTAAGATGACGTTATCTTGTTGGCTTCTAGTCCTGAGAACTTACAATGCCAACTAGATCGATTCACGATGGAATGCCAAGCGGCAGGATGTCGCTAAGCACTTCCAAGACTGTCTCTATGTATTCGTCTCGGATTCAGGTGTCAATGTCAATCCGGCTTGAGGATAAGGTTCGGAGAATTTCAAGTATCATAAGGTATTGTCTTAGCCTTGGATATAAGGTTAGGGATTCGGCAATCCAGGTTGGACTCGGAGTAAAGTCGCTGCTTCTCCATCTAAAAAGTCAGTTGAGGTGGCTTGGATAAGTTCTGATGATGTCTAGGGATCGTCTTCTTTGGAGGGTTTTCCAGGGCGGACTCTCTGGAAAGATACATCGAGGTAAGCATTAGTACTGGGGAAAGATCTAATCTTAAAACTGGCAACGCTGGAGCTCCTTCTTATTGAATAGTCGCTTCTTTTGGGGGTTGGAAATAATTACGGATCATGCACTAGTGATAGTGTGTGTAGGAACTTTACGATTTCCCGCGACAAGTAAGATACCTAATCCACAACTAACGATAGCCGACTCCTCAATACCTCACTAATTCGAGAGAAATTCAGAGCAACAGTAGAGAAAAACTTACTAAATGCCAAATATGATCTACAAACATCACCTGATGAAATATGGAGACATATTATCCACTCGGTCCACTCAGCTGCAGATAGTCATCTTCTAAGTAGGAGTCTGTATATTCGTTAATGGATATCTGTGAATACACTAGCGATCTCTGCTGAGCGAAAACATGCGCTGGATTCTGATCACATATCGCAAATTAGTCATTATAGTAAGTTACTAAAACAAAACCTAAGGATTGCCCGTAACGCATATTGGAACAGCATTGCCTACCAAGTTGAAGTCGCATCTGCATGTGGTGATAGCAGACGATTATTCCAATCCGTGAGAACTATCACGCGGCCACACAATTGCTCGCTATCGCGATTACGCGATAAGGAAGGAGCTCTCGCATACAACACAGATGCAAAACTGAGAATTTTGGCTGAATATTATCGAGAGCTATATAACGAAAACAGACCGCCAGCAAGCCAGAATACCCACGATGCAAATGTGGAAGAAGTCGACGTTCAACCTCCAACGACAACTGAGATACAATATTGTATCACCCGCATGAAGAAAGACAAGGCCCCTGGTCTGGATCGGATCACTTCTGAAATCTTGCAAGCTTCTGGTATCACATTATATCAGAAACTCGCAGTCCTTTTTGAATCCATATGAAACGTCTCTAGAATTCTAGAAGATCTCTCAACGGTGATCATTATGCCGATTTACAAAAAGGGTGATGCAAGATAATGCGATAATTATCGTCCAATCTTGTAACTTCCTGTCGTTTACAAAGTTCTCGAATTAATCATACTAGAACGCATTCGGCCAGTGCGAGAACAGCAAGTACTGAGAGTCAAGCAGGATTCAGAAAGGGTCGTAGATGTATTGACCAAATATTTTCCTTGCGATGTGTACTCGAGACTCGAAATGAGTTTAGACAACCGACGGTGATAGCGCTCCTGGATTTTAAAACCGCGTTTGACAGTGTTTGCAAAGAAAGTATATGACCTCTCTTAGATGAGTGTAGGTTCCCTGCGAAGATAACTGCAGTCGTGAAGGCTCTCTGCGAACAATCGAACGGTATAATCAGAGTGAGGGGACAACTAAGTGAGAAAATTCAAATCCTGACAGAGGTGAGACATGGCAACGTGTTATCTCCAACTTTGTTTAAGATCGTTGTGGATAAAATACTAAATAGCGCCTAATAGATCCTCGCGATGGCGTAGAAATTGGCGAACAATGAAAGCGTATTTGTGACCTAACTTAAGCGGACGACATTGAACTAATTGCCGAAAATTTTGTAGACCTAAGACGAATGTTTACTAGAACATCCGATGCTGCATAGAAGTACGAACTGTACTTGAACCCCAACAAATGTAAGATACTCTGCGTCGGAACCTTGAAGACCTTGCCACTATAGAGCATTAACCGATCGAGTGTGTACACTCATTCACCTATCTAGGTTGTGTAATATCAGACAATGCTGATACAGAAGTGGAGATATTCTCAAAACCAATCAGAGCTAATCGAGCGTTTGGCGGAATTTCGAAATTGTGGAAACGACGCGACGTTAACCTCAAAACAAAGATAAGAGTATATGCATCAATAGTGCGTCCGGTACTACTATACGGCTGTGAAACCTAGCCTGACTAAATGTGATGATTCGCAAACAAGAGTCGGCTGACTACATTTTCCTCAGAAGAATTACACACATCTCCCCGCTGTTGAATATGTCGAATTCAGAGGTCATGAAGAAGTGTGGACAGATTAAAATTATCAACAATACGATTGTACGTCGTCGATGGATGTATGTTAGTCAATTATTAAAGATTGACGACAACCGACTGTCTAAACTAACGCTTATTGCTCCACCGAAATCATCATGGAAACGTCCTATTTGAGAAGTTAGAAAGACCCTCAAAAGAAGCCTTGAGCAAATTGCACGACCGTATATATTTCAGAAGACCAACGTTGAATAGCGAACATACCGTAACAATTGGCTGGCTATATTGGAGCGACTGGCAAGGGAACGAGTAGCTTGGAAGCAAGGAATTTGTTGAGACTTTCTTATTCTTTTCTTTTTATTTCTGATGTTTGCGGCCGACGGCCAATTATGTCAAGATCTTTAATATATATAAAGCTGCCGTCGGTAATTAAGTAGACTACACTCAACGAGCAGCATACTTTTCATCACTACTGAACGTCAGAGATGACCGGCAGCGCTCATCATTAGTATAAGCCATTTCGATGACGTTTCGGCTACCGGCGTGACTTTTAAAAAGAGCATTTCCGATAAATTGCTTAAGTTCGGGTGACAAAAAGCTCGTAAGCTGAAAACTTGCTTATCAGGCCATCTTTATCCATATCAAGCGATTTATTTGTTGCTGCATCTCGTAATTCGTTGGATCCTTCAACAGATTCGGTATAAGTATCATAAAGATTGCATCAAAGATGCTTGATAACAACGATCCGAGATTCCATTGGAATACGGAAATATATTGAAAGATTCTGCCGGTAATTAACTGGACTACACTCAACGATCAGCATACTTTTCGTCACTACTACACGTCAGAGATGACCGGCAGTAATCATTAGTAGTATGCGTTATCTCGATGACGTTTCGGCTACTTGCCTTATTTTTGAAAAAGAGCATTTCTAAAAATTGCTTTATTCCAGTGGCAAGAAACTCGTAAATAGGAAACTTGCTTATCAGACCATCTCTATTCATATCAGGCGATTCATTTGCAACTGCATCGCGTTATTCGTTAGATCCTTGAAAGGATTCGGCATAATTATCATAGAGATTGTATCAGAGATGCTTGATAACAACGGTCCAGGATTCCATTGGCATACCACAATATGTTGAAAGCTGCTGTCGGTAATTAACTGGACTACACTCAACGATCAGCATACTTTTCATCACTACTAGACGTCAGAGATGACCAGCAGCGCTCATGAGTATTATGAGCAATCTCGATGACGTTTCGGCTGGCTGCGTGAGTTTTGAAAAAGAGCGTTTCTGATAATCCAACAAATGACGCGATGCAGCAACAAATGAATCGCATGATATGGATAAAGATGATTGATAAGCAAGTTTCCTATTTACGAGCTTTTTGCCACTGGAATAAAGCAATTTTTAGAAATGCACTTTTTCAAAAATAATGCAGGTAGCCGGAACGTCATCGAGATAGCGCATACTACTAATGATCACTGCCGGTCATCTCAGACGTCTAGTAGTGACGAAAAGTATGCTGATCGTTGAGTGTAATACAGTTAATTACCGACATCAGCTTTAAACATATTAACGTATTCCAATGAAATCCTGGTCTGTTGTTATCAAGCATCTTTGATACATTCTCTATGATATATACTATAATATATTATATTATAATATAATATATATATTCTTCGTGCGTTCAACATATTACCGTATTTCAACGAAATCCTGGTATGTTGTTACCAAGCATCTTTGATACAATCTCTACGATATTGAATATAATATATTATATTATATTATAATATATAATATATATTCTTCGTGTGTATTCGAACTGAGTTGTAATTTGTCTATGTGAATAACACCTCGTTTTGAAATTAGCGTACAGACTAGTGAGACATTGCTCAAACTCACAGTTTCCAGATCATAGTTTCTTCATGCGTAGCGCTTATTGCGTATTATCATCTTTTTTACCGTGGCACTGTGACTGCTACTTGAATGCACCTATGATTTCGTTCCCGAAAACTTCTCGTAGTTTCTTGTTTGCCACATGTTTTGAGTATCACGGTAGATCAAAATATCAAGAAACGATGCTTTCCGGTTCCATTGACATTCGAGAGTGAACTGAAGTTCATTGGTGTGATTAAGATTCGCTGTCAAGCTTATAGACTCGTTAGGGGGGGGAGACCAGGCTATGAAAACATCACTCACGTATCTTTTCCAGATGAGGGGTCGAAGCGATTGGCTACCCCAGAACCGTTGTTCTACGTACGCTACGTAAAGTCCAGCATAATTGGGACCAACATGTATAACCATTGCTGTACCTGTTATCTGTTTATACCAACGATCGTCAAACATAAATGTATTCGAATTTAGTACCACCGTCAAAATATTACAAGTGTCGCTGATTTGTTAAGGCGGCCAGTTATGTTCCGTTGTCAAATGGCGGATAACCTCCATTCTAAGTGTTTATGGAGGTGAATACGGAAACCACGTCCATGGTTGCGACTATGCAATCCTGCATTTATTGCTCTCATTCTTCCAAGTAAGTTAGGAAATTGTAAGTACTCAATATAAGTGAGGGCGTCTTCTTGAGTACCGGATACAGCTGATCATGAGACCACCTTGACAGTTTTTAGTAACTGTGCCGGTATGATTGAAGATGAGTAGTTATCAAATACAACGACAGAAACACTTTGTTTCGTCAGATATATAGACGACATATTTTTTTGCACGGCCAGATGACACATAAAACCTCGAAATCTTTAAGAACAAAATTCTAGAAATAGTACCATTACAGCTATCTTTTAATCATGGGTCAAAGGTTAATTTCCTTGATTTGACTTTATATGTCGAGAATGCTACAGACAAATCGATTTTTTTATAGAAAGCCAGAATCACCGGCACTATATCTACACGCAAATAGTTCGTAAAAAAGGCGAAACGTCAATTGAATAAAATTATCTGTCTATTGGTTGGTAGATATCAGAAATTCTGATTAATAAAAATATATATATCAATGATTAGAACTGATTTAAGCTTATAAGCTAAAGAGCTTATTAGCCTCCGGAGCACAGTTGAACACAATCTGATATAAAATTATAAAGATGTATATTACAAAGGATCCTGTGAGAAATCAAGAACCGACAGCAAGTAAAATTCTTGCCGAATAAAATTAGGATGATCCTGAAAGCACATGGTTAGTTTAAAGACGCTAAGACCATGTTACCACGTTAGCAAACCCTCGGAGATCCATTTTTCATATATCACAAGGCAGTGAAACGACTGATGTTAGTTTATGCTACTGATGAGTGCTGCCGGGTACCATCAGTTCGTCTAGAAGTGATAAGGAAGTCTGCTCTGCATGTGATCTAACTCTGGTTTTTGGCAGCATCTACAATTATGAAACTGAAGCTAATTAGCTCCCAGCGCACAGTTATACACAATTTGATAAAATTATAAAAATATGTCCTCCAAGGGATCATGTGATAAAGCAAGCAACGAAAGCAAGTAAAATTCTTGCCGAATAAAATTAGGATGATCCGGAAAGCACATGGTTAGTTTAAAAAGGCTGAGCCCATGCAACAACGTTACCAAATTCTCGGAGATGACTTTTAAATATATCACAAGGCGGACGGAACGACTGATCACCCTACTGATGTGTGCTGACGGCTACCATTAGCTAGTCTAGGAGTGATGCATGTAATCGAACTCCGGTTTTTGCAATATCTACAATTATGAAACTGAAGCTTATAAGCTCCCGGAGCACAGTTTAACACAATATGATACAAAATTATATATATAAATTGCAAAATAAGACTTGGTTTAATTTTATATACCTACTTATTTTGAAATATTTATGAATCCGACAGAAACAAGGATCCAAAGCTGTGATTCAAATATATATCGTCATCGATATACAATAAGAATCCGCACCGGATAAAATATGAATCTAATTATATATAATCGCAGAATGTGTAAAACTGTGCTCCGGGAGCTAAAAAGCTTCAGTTACACAATCGTAGATGTTGCCAAAAACCGGAGTTCGATTACATGCAGAGCAGACTTCATTATGAACCTTAGACGATCTGATGGTAGCCGGCAGCACTCGTAAGTAGGGTGAACTATCATCAGTCGTTTCTGCTGCCTTGTGATATATTTAAAAAGGAATCTCCGAGAATTTGCTATCGTAGTAGCATAGGCATAGCCTCTTTAAACAAACAACGTGCTTTCCGGATCATCCTAATTTTATTCGGCAGAAATTTTAATTGCTGTAACTGCTAGCTTTCTCACAGGATCCATTTATAGCATACGTTTTTATAATTTGACCGTAGAATGTGTAAAAGTATGCTCCGGGAGCTAAAAAGCTTCAGTTTCATAATAGTAGATGTTGCCATAAACCGGAGTTCGATTACATGCAGAGTAGACTTCCTTATCACTCCTAGACGATCTGATGGTAGCCGACAGCACTCATCAGTAGGGTAAACTACCATCAGTCGTTTCGGCTGCCTTGTGATATATTTAAAAAGGCATCTCCGCGAATTTGCTAACGAGGTAGCATGGGCATTACCTCTTTAAACTAACAACGTGATTTCCGGATAATCCTAATTTTATTCAGCATAAATTAAAATTGCTGTCGCTGCTTGCTTTCTCATAGGATCCATTTATAGGATACGTTTTTAAAATTTGATCGCATAATGTGTAAAAATGTGCTCCGGAAGCTCAAAAGCTTCAGTTTCGTAATCGTAGATGTTGACAAAAACCGGAGTTCGATTACATGTAGAGCAGACTTCCTTATCACTCCTAGACGATCTGATGGTA
>WNNJ02001080.1:0-27234 GCA_012934845.2 Pomphorhynchus laevis | reverse complement strand
TGCCGAAAACCCAAATTCACTACTGTAAGCCATGCGATAAATCTCGTTGTAAAACATGTGGACTAATACCGATATCAAAGAGATTTTTTCAGTAGCATCACCGGCCTTAGTTACAATCTACGAGCAGACACAAACTGTATTACGAACAATTGTGTTTATTTGGCGACATGCGTAAGATGTGACAAACAATATGTCGGTGAAACCTCTAATGGTCTGAATATAAGAATAAATAACAGACGTGCAGACATTAAAAAACGAAGTCCAACAGATGGAGCAGTAGCACACGCACTCAATCATCACGCCTTAGAAACGTATAACTACATCATCATCGAACGTGGTTTGGTGAATGCTCGAGTACGTAAATCGAGATAAATGTTTTAGATTGCACAGTTAATGGCAGAATGTTCACAAGGCCTAACACATGCTCCACCACTTATGTGGCAAGATATAACGTAGGAAACGTACTTGTGACACGCTATATTATATTAGTTCAACACCTAACTAATTATGACATAATTAATTATTGCTAACAATTCTGCTGTTTCTTTGTATTATAGATTGTTCTGAAGAAGTCCTAGTAAGGGACGAAACGTTAAAATAAATTATATTGTTTTTGGTCTTTACCGGTTCACAAAATTTTACTCTGAAAATATATGGACGAATCTATATTAGATCCCGGATCGCAGCTTAATACATCGCAATATATATATATATATATATATATATATATATATATATATATATATATATATATATATATAATATATATATATATATATATATATATATATATATATATATATATATATATATATATATATATATATATATATTGCGATGTATTAAGCTGCGATCCGGGATCTAATATAGATTCGTCCATATATTTTCAGAGTAAATTTTGTGAACCGGTAAAGATCAAAAATCGGGACTGGTGATCCTTTTATGGATGCTTAAGCATCCATAAAAGGATCACCAGTCCCGATTTCAATCGATCTTCATGATCCCATAAGAAACAATCTATAATAAGCATGCCAGAGAGCATCTCGGACAATACAGTTTCTGGATATCATGATGGAAGGTTTCATATACTGTGTGAAATCTGGTAATCCTGGATTCGTAGCCTAGCAGTCAAGAGCGCAAGCCAAGTACGGAGAGCGACAGCTCGAATCTCGGATGTGTCAAGTTTCAAAAGGTGAAGAGTTGGTAGTCAGCCTTCTGACGAGCCCGGGGCTACCAACATGTGGCAAAAAGCGGGCGAAACGAAAACGGCTGTGGCAATGGTGCCGTTAGTAGTCAGGGTGTATGGAATTGGATATCATGAAGGAAGGATTCTGTAGCTGGTTTTCAATGCGAAAGTCACCTTGTGTGACCTAGCAACTATTCATATATATATATATATATATATATATATATATATATATATATATATATATATATATATATATATAAGATTTTCTAATTGAGGAAAGAAGTATTTTTTATTATTAAAACGTTTCGACTATTGTCTTCATCAGTTAATGCACACTCAAACTTCACTGAGTATCTGACTATGTATTACGATTTCCGCGAAAGAATCTATTACAATTTAAAACAATGCTGCGTGTTTAGTGATTTGTCGCTCATCAATTGTGCTATCCAATATAATTCCTCGTGTTTTCTGAGTCGTGTGTTGTCGAGTCCAGACCGTAATATTGTTGTATTATACCTGTGTCCCTCATTCTCAATTACGTGACCAACCATGCCATCGCTCGTATTTTTCTTAATTTTTATGTCAGATCTGCGATTGTTGGCTCGGATGTGCATCTTATCAGATGTCTCTCCGATGTATTGTTTGTTGCAGTTTGAACAGCTGGCCAAATAAACATTAGCTTTACTTTTGCAATTGTTTACTCCTACAATCCTGTAATCAAGACCAGTATACGAACTGCTAAATGTTTCGGTGTCATTCATTTCACGACAGCACTTGCATCTCTTATCGTCACACGCTGTGTTTCGGCCTTTAGGTGTCACTTCATGCTGTTTATTTCTTAATAACATTGCACGTATGTTCCGATTTTTTAAAGCAAATTCTAGGCCTTCTTAAGCCTTTAACTGCTGATAACTGAACGCGTGTGAATGCCGTATCTATATTCTTCTGCATATCACGTATAACTGGGGTATACTTAAACGTGGTATCAAAGCTAAATTCAGAACTCTTATGTATTGTGGGAGATTTGATGTTACTACCCTCATTGTTGGTGTTAGTGATGTTATTATCCTTACAATAACCCGACTTCATTAGTAGCTCTTTCCTAGTGTGTCTGCGAACCATATTACATTGTCTTGTAATTTGTCTAGTTGCATACCCTCTTCCTTGTAATTCTTTCTGTAGAACAGCGACATTTCGTTCGAACTCCTCGTTTGTTGAACATAATTTCCTGTACCGATATGCTTCGTTTCTTATCATCAGTCGCTTCACTGCGGGATGATGACAGCTACTCGCATGAATGTAAGATTTTACGCCATCCATTTTAGTATGTGCCGTAGTTTGCCACCTCCCAACTCTGTTCTTATACACCTCTACATCTAAAAATGGTATTCGATGATTACCCGGAATATCAATTGTAAATTGTAGTTCTCCAACCTTTTTTAAATCAACTATGAACGTTTTTAACGGTTCTAATCCATGTTCGCATATTATAAATATATCGTCCACGTATCTTTTCCACATCTTCGGTTTGCACACTTGTTTAGCAATAAAGTCTGACTCGATCGTATCCACGTATAATCCTGCATATGTCGGACCGACTGGCGTTCCTATTGCTGTACCCTTCTTTTGCAAAAACAGTTTATTGTCAAATGAAAATGCGTTAGATTCCAACACCGATCGCAATAAAGTACATATTATGTTCACTTCCGAATCATCCTTCTTCATATATGTTACTTAAATGTTGACGTATTGACTCAATTCCCTTTTCCGTATCTATTGTGGTATACAACGCTACGACATCCACGTTGTAATTATATCGTTCTCGGATATGGTAGATTTTATCCTATCAAACGCACGAAGGAAGTCATCCGTGCTTGCTAAATATGAAGTGCATTGTTGAAGTAATGGATACAGTTGTTGGTGGAGATATCTTGACACCAACTCACTTGCGCAACGATTGTTACTGATTATCGGTCTACAGGGACATAGTATAATTCCTTTATGTAGCTTTGGTGGTAGAGATAGACTCCCAGGACGTGGTGAATTTTGAACATATTTGTTTACCTCTTTTTCAGTGAAGCTCGTCGTGATTTTATCATTAACTTTTATTTTGATTGATTTAAACCTATTCCGATCAATATCTTCATACGTATCTGTATTGAGTTGTCTATACCCCTCCTTGATGTAATCATCATGGTTGTATATTACGACTTTTCCACCTTTATCCGCTGGTAAAATAATGATTTCCTCGTCTTTGGATAGATTGATTAGTGTTCTTCTTTTTTGTTTTCCTAGATTCGACCCTATTCCTGTGTTGGGCTTTAGTTGTATATATTTGTTTAAACTCAAATCATTTTTCATTGTCATTTTGCCAATAATACTCGACCTGTACTCAGTGTTCTCATCCGTTTCCGCAAAAATTCCTCTAACCGTATTTTGTAATGACTGTATCAACTCAAGACGATTAAACTCCCGAGATGTGGGAATAAATTTCATTTATAATGACAGTGTTTCCAATTGGCTATTGGATATGTCCTTTCAACTAATATTCACCACATTACTTATATCATGTTTCTGGAACGATTGCCACCTTCGTTTATTCACAAATCTTCAGTTTCTTTTAACATGTATATTACCTAGTGTCGCAGGATCAACACGCTTCTCCATTAATTTACTCAGTTTATTACACTTCTGTCTCAATCTGAGTGTATACTCAGTTTCATCAATGTCGCCTTTCATTTGTGTATCCGCATATGAATAAAAATCGCGCATTATTTTATTCAGTGATTGTTCACAGCTTCGTACGATCCTACGCCAACGTGTTTCCAATTTGTTCCAATGTTCATCTGATATCATCGACCAGTTAACCTGAAGCTTCTTTTTTATTCTTAATCCATTGGGGGTTATCTACATTCGTCTACAATACTCAGCAAACTGTAAGTGTGCACGTATTCTACTTCTTTGTATATTTGGCAAGGTCTTGTTGCACTCTTTCATTATAGTGGGTATTTCATACCCACTATTTTCAAGACCCACTATTTTTATAGTGGGTCTTGTTGCAGACTCTTTCATTATAGTGACTCTTTCAATATAGTGGGAATCTCACGTATTTAAATTTGACAATAAACTGCTAGTGCAAAAGATGGGTACAGCAATGGGAACGCCAGTCGGTCCGACATATGCAGGAATATACGTGGATACGATCGAGTCAGACTTTATTGCTAAACAAGTGTGCAAACCGAAGATGTGGAAAAGATACGTGGACGATATATTTATAATATGCGAACACGGATTAGAACCGTTAAAAACGTTCATAGCTGATTTAAATAAGGTTGGAGAACTACAATTTACAATTGATATTCCGGGTAATCATCGAATACCATTTTTAGATGTAGAGGTGTATAAGAACAGAGTTGGGAGGTGGCAAACTACGGCACATACTAAAATGGATGGCGTAAAATCTTACATTCATGCTAGTAGCTGTCATCATCCCGCAGTGATGCGACTGATGATAAGAAACGAAGCATATCGGTACAGGAAAGTATGTTCAACAAACGAGGAGTTCAAACGAAATGTCGCTATTCTACAGAAAGAATTACGAGGCAGAGGGTATGCAACTAGACAAATTACAAGACAATGTAATATGGTTCACAGACACACTAGGAAAGAGCTACTAATGAAGTCGGGTTATTGTAAGGATAATAACATCACTAACACCAACAATGAGGGTAGTAACATCGAATCTCCCACAATACATAAGAGTTCTGAATTTAGCTTTAATACCACGTTTAAGTATACCCCAGTTATACGTGATATGCAGAAGAATATAGATACGGCATTCACACGCGTTCAGTTATCAGGAGTTAAAGGCTTAAGAAGGCCTAGAATTTGCTTTAAAAAATCGGAACATACGTGCAATGTTATTACGAAATAAACAGCATGAAGTGACACCTAAAGGCCGAAACACAGCGTGTGACGATAAGAGATGCAAGTGCTGTCGTGAAATGAATGACACCGAAACATTTAGCAGTTCGTATACTGGTCTTGATTACAGGATTGTAGGAGTAAACAATTGCAAAAGTAAAGCTAATGTTTATTTGGCCAGCTGTTCAAACTGCAACAAACAATACATCGGAGAGACATCTGACAAGATGCACATCCGAGACAACAATCGCAGATCTGACATAAAAATTAAGAAAAATACGAGCGATGGCATGGTTGGTCACGTAATTGAGAATGAGGGACACAGGTATAATACAACAATATTACGGTCTGGACTCGACAACACACGACTCAGAAAACACGAGGAATTATATTGGATAGCACAATTGATGAGCGACAAATCACTAAACACGCATCATTGTTTTAAATTGTAATAGATTCTTTCGCGGAAATCGTAATACATAATCAGATACTCAGTGAAGTTTGAGTGTGCATTAACTGATGAAGACAATAGTCGAAAGGTTTTAATAATTAAAAATACTTCTTTCCTCAATTAGAAAATCTTTTATGTACAAATATATGGAAGTCTACAATAGGCCTTGAGGGGCAATTATATACTCGAAATACCCACTATATATCTCTCTCACATGTTCAGATTGAAACTTGGGCGAACTACATCTATTTACTCAAGTGTTCGCCCAGTAATTTAATGAACTGGACTGCTTTTCAATTTATACTTTAACTATATATATATATATATATATATATATATATATATATATATATATATATATATATATATATATTCAGAGGAGTCAATTGAGATAGGATATTATAAACTTCTGAAATAATTCGTTTCCCACCGTTTGGTTTATATAGCAAACTTACATATATATGACAACATATATAGTCATAAATCATCACTGCATGATCCATGTCACTTTCGGCAGATAATGGCAGTAAAACTGTTGTACTTAAGAAAGAGATTACATCAATGAAGGACATTAATGAATTACAATAATACAGTCAGACGCATATAAAGAAGTCAACAATTTAGACTTTAAGTATGAAAATGTAAAAACAACAACCCAAAATCATGTACACGATGAACTACTCCCAACGTCCTTGAGCATGTAAATCTTTTACCAAAGTACATTCATTGTATCTTTTACCAAAGATACACAAAAATCTAAACCCATGTCAGGAAGATCTATAGTACGTAATTGTGGAACAATGTGTGAAAAAACTTTACGGTATCCACACAGCATGAACTACCTAATTATTAGTGACCGGCTATCCTTTATATCTAGCACAAATGAATTCATACGTGCATTTGCGAAATTTTGACCGAATATACGTGACACATCTATATTATGTACTCTAGACAAAAGTCTCTATTTACATCAATTGCACATGACAATGGTCTGACAGCCATAAGTAAATTCATATCTGGCACGCGTACTTCACATAGCGATACTGATCATGCAATACACCTTTTGAAAATGATTCGAAGCTCAAATATTTTAGTTATTAATGGGCAGCTCTACATGCTGCTAATCGGAGCCGCAATGGGGACTCCCGTTTATCCAACCTACGTTGGATTGGATGTTGATGCAGTAAAATAGAGAGATATCATCAAATGTTTATATAAATCAAGTCTTTGGCTGCGATATACGTGACGATGTATTTTTTGTTTGGGATCATGGTCGACAAAAACTAATCGAATTCATCAATGGTCTAAACTACGAATCAGAACTCACATTCACGAGCAGAACAGAGCAAGACGCTACCATAGTCAATTTTCTTGACGTGAAATTGGGAGACGTATATGTACCGCAAGTTTGCATAATCACGTAATCTCACACATGCATGTAGTGCACATCACCCCAGGATAAAACGCTTACTAATAAGAAACGAAGCGATCAGAGCAAGGAAAATTTGCTCGAACAATGTCATCTTTGAATGTTGCCTTCTATATCTCCATAAAGAATTTGTCGATCGCGGCTTCACTCATAAATTGATACGAAGACAATTTGATGATGTGAGGAGAATGCGACGCCCGAAATTTTTGATACCTCAAAATAGAAATCTAGAAGAAACAAACAATCGATTATGGACGGTGATAAACTATCATCCCGCGCTAGCAAGTCTTCAATCAGCCATAAATATAACAATTACCAGAACTCAACTGCAAGATTTCCGTCATCCAAAAGTAGGATTTCGCACAACTTTGACGCTCCAAAATTTGCTGAAATAGAAACCAGAGAGGAATGTATGAGTAAACCTTCTGATGACAAGAGGTGTAAATGCTGCACCGGTATGAATACGGCAAAAAAGTTATGTGCTGTCACAGGTTTACGGTATCCTTTTGATGGCGCGTATACATGCAAATCTGATAGCATAGTTTATTTATGTGAACGCACTCAATGTCATCGACAAACATAGGCGAAACATCGGAATTAATAAACATGCGCATGAACAACGGGCGTGCGGACATCAAGTTAAGACTAACTGAACGTTACGGTGCTGCTGATCACATAGTATCGAATGCCACCCACGTTTTCCTTGATTTTTCCGCTGCATTTGACCGCATTGTCATTCCCTTTGTTATCTATTCTCTTAAGTCCTTCGGGTTGCCTGCAAGAATTGTTAACACTGTGGTCAAACTGCTGTACACATAGCGGTTCTTTTATGAAGACGACCCTGAGTATCGCCAGTTCCACTCTATTACAGGTGATCATCAATGTTCCCCACTTTATCTTATCTTATATCTTGCTGCTTCTATCGTTCTCTTTAAGAAATTTAAACGCGATTATGATACTAAAACCCTGTTAGCTGGACCCAGGTGCATGGATGTATTCTCGGACATCAGTCAATTTTTAAGATTAAAACACCAGTCACTTAACCATGCCCAATCTTATTCTCAATTCTTCAAATTGCAGGTGGTTGTATTTAATGGTGGCTTTGCGTCTACGAAAAAATTAAAGATAGTTGCAATCTCAGCTCTCTTCCATATTGAACAATCAACCACTTCCTATCTTTACACATTGAGTAAAATACCGTAATCGGTCGACCATTTAATCGTAATGGTACACCCCAGGTATTTTACTCAAAGTGTAACGATATGGAGTGGTTGATTATTCAATATCGAAGAGATCTGATATTGCAACTATCTTTAACTTTTTCGTAGACGCAAAGCCACCATTAAATACAACCACCTGCAATTTGAAGAATTGAGAATCAGATTGGACATGGTTAACTAAGTGGTCGTAATTAAATTCAAAAATGTACTGAAGAAAACTAGATTGACCCTGAAACGGGTCTATCATATGTCATTAAGTGAGAAAGCTTATGTGCGCCATTGGGGTACCGCGGCAATCTCGAAATTAGTATTCTTCTCTAGAGAATGTTCCCCAGATTAAAGGTCAAAGTTTCTTAAGCTCCTCATCACGATATTACCTACCATAGTATGCCTCGACTGGACCCTCAGATGTGAGATACGCTGAATGGGTCAGATGAAAGGCGGTGCACTTGTGCAAGCTGAAGGGATTTGATCCTCTTTGTTCGTCTCTATAAGACGACAACATATAAGCAAGATTATTGGCATTTTATAACATTTTATCCATTTTCATATTTATTCATGGATCAAAATAAAATCTTTTATTTATTTATTTGATTTTCTCTCTATAACAGCATCGAAAGTTTTCTAAATTAGTTTTACCGATAACTGGTCTATAAGTTATATATCTATGTAGCTGGTTTGTAACCATTGACATTTGCAAGATTAATGTCTGATAGTTTCTTTGCCATAAGTCAATATAATTCCAAATATAAACCATGACGAAATCTTATGGGAGATAATATCGCAATAATTCTCCGTTTTTTGACCCCATTATCGAAAAACAGTTGTCACTTCAAAATTCTGTAATATTTTCAAAGGGGATATTTGTTCTGTCAACTTATATTTTATGAAATTGTACAGGCCATACCATCATTGACTATATATGCAAGGCTATATTATTATAGCTAATAATAAAGATATTATATATTAATGCCACAGGTCCTCGCGGTTTAGGGAAACATAAACAAAAGCTAACAAGAAACATTTTACTCAACTGCAGTTAATCGTTTGTTTGATTCGTGCTTTAATGGAAAATAATTTATTACTGAACATCTGGGAATATGTAGTATTTTCTACGGGTTTTTCGATATGATAACAAAGTTTACACAGAATAATTGGGTCAATGCGAAAAGTTTACGATAAAATTGGTTGATTTTTATTTTAATATATTTATATCAATGACAGAAAAATCACAAAATCATATTTAATCATGTTTATTAAACAAATAAACACTTATCGTAGCCTAAGATAAATAAATTGTTCAAAATATAAGTGGTTTTTCTATGCCAGTTTATCACAAAATTGTTGTTTAGTGGTGAATTATTCCATAGCTATTAATAACTATTAATATGTAGTAATAATAAATTACTACAATTAGTATTTCGCACATGAAGTGTCGTCCAATCGCTGCAACCGCTAAGTAAGAAAGGGATCATCTTGTTTTCTATTTTAATATTAATCGATATTTAAAATTATTTATTATTTAATATTTTTTTAGCGTTTTTCTACTAAAAAAGTTCATAAGAAATCAAGAAATTGTCAACATAAGAAATATGAAAAACAGAAAATCAATGAGTTTGCGAGGCCGCGAACGGCATACCGTAAAGGTGTGAAGGTATACTGTAAAGTAAATGCCGATGATAAGTATAAATCAGGTGTCTAAAATCCTTAATTATGCTGGTTTACGTTTATAGATAACAAAAGTAATGTAATTTTTATATATTTTTGAATTATAACGAGATATAACAACACGGTAGACGTTTTGTTAAATGATAAAATTGTCGACTTTGCATAATTTGTCTAAATTGAAGTCATGATTGTAACTACAATAGATGTTTTACAAGTTAGCTTGTAGTAACTGTAACATAACTGTATATGATGTATCAAGAAGAATTATATAAGGCCTAGCTGCAAATCATAATGACGGATTTTTCAAGAAACTGCCGGAAATGCTAAATTAGCTGTCTTACGGAGGCTTTGTATCGATTATGCATATGATATATCAGCGCTGATTTTAAGCTAATCATGATCATCGCATTCTAAATTCTATCATAATTAAGGCAATTATGAAACATAGAGGATCCATCGTTTGGTTATCATATCAGTGCTGAAAATACTAAATTACCATCTCACCAAAATCTGACGATTAATTCCTGTTTGGAGTACCTGAATCACATGGCATTTTGAATAAATATTTTAGAAATTCCAGTTGACGAGAGTAGTGACTTCACGAAACAATCAATATCAAATATAGAACTTGAGCTATGTATGATGAACGCTTAGCCGAAGCTACTCCAATCAATCCTCACTCAGCGGATGCCAGCTTCACAAAATCCCTTCAGTGTAAATAAGTGTACATCTTAAGAAACGTATCATGCAGTTCAACACAGTTAAAACCGCTAAGTGCTACGATCCTTAAAACGCTATTGTCTGAACTGACAGTATGAAATATTGTTGAATTCTAGCAAAACAAATATGACGTCTAAGAATATTTCAAAATTCAGGGAATAAGTTGCTGTATCTATACTAGACAGCATTATAGTAAAGTTCAAATCAGTTCTCATGAAACTCCATCCTGCGGGTATCAACAAGTGGTGCGCCCACATGGCTTAGCACAATACCGCTCTCGGTTAAAAAATTCAGCGACTTGCAATGAATTAACCAATGTACTATGTGCACGATATAGCTGGATCCTACTCACTGTACACGCTATATTTCAAAGTGTGTATGAATACCCTCTCTGTCAAACGTGCTTTAGCTTATAAGAGTGGAAGTTTACCAATTACTTTTTTCATAATAATATTCTGGATAGTTTAGCAAAGTAGCTCTCTGAAAACTGTGGCAAATTACAACCGAACCAACTCAAACGAGTGTTCCAGACGAAATGAGTTTGCAAAATGGGAAAGTTGAGTGAGATTAGATGTCGTGTGATCTGGGCTGAGAAATGAAATATTAACAAATGAACCAACTCATACAAGTGTTCCAGACGAAATGAGTTTGCAAAATGGGAAAGTGCGATTAGATGTCATGTGATCTGGACTGAGAAACGAAATATCTTAGCGGACCTTTATTGCATGTAGTAATAATGCACTATATAATGCACTTAGCGGTGTATTGCAATTATACTTAGCAATAAATAAAGGCAAGGATAATTATCATTGTTGTTTCATTGCCAATTAAAGCGACATTTTTTGATAGTGAAGTTATTACTGATAGCTTCAATGATTTTTGATAATTTAGTATTTGACAACAAATTAAAGTGTAGTCTCTATTCTGGTAGATTGGAAATGCGTACAAACACATAACTTGTAAATTCATTTTGGTGTTGTTTACCATTTTTATAAAATATGTTTTTTTTATTATTTCCGCCATCAAAACAAAATTTTAAAACTTTTGGTTTTTATTGAAACTTTTGGTTTTTATTGAAACTTTTAGTTTTTATTAAAAACTTTTGGTAGTTTTTATGAGTCTAGAATATACGGCACACATTTTAATTGAACAATATGCGAACTTAATCTGTTCATAATACGAATGCATAAGGTTGTGATGTGTAGGCTTAGTTCGAAACACCTTTTTTGAAGATGGCTAGACATTTGTGATAGACTACGACGGCGCGTTAGGCTTCCTAATGTTAAAAGTGGTATAACTGCATATTTTTCTGAATTGAAGAATCTTAGCACGCTATTGTTGTCTACTACACACGTTTATCAACTTTTTATACTAAGTAATAAAAAATAAAGTTGCATACTTTCCTTGTATATATTAGCAAGCAGAAGTTGTTAGACTTTCCTAATTCAGAAAATGCAAGTTTTATTTCTTTGCGTTCAAAAAACTTAACAAGCAGGCGTAATCTATCACAAACGCTTAGCTCTCTGCGAAGTATGCCAAATTTTAGTTTATAAAAAGTACATCGAATAATATAGATTATCCTAAATTTGAAGACGATTTCTTAATTTTAGTTATCGAAAGTTGCTGTCCGCCTTCTCTGCTAATAGCCTTCGGAACATTCTGTAAGGTTTACTATCAAGAAGCTGACTATTGACGGTACAGCGAATTCATGATAATACTGTCATATCATAATACGAATTTATCTACCCCATAGGTTTTGAGAAAGGTTTCCATGAGCAACAAGTTATTAGCAACCTGTTTATAATAATCAAATTTACATACATTTATTAATAAATAAAAAGAATAAAATGTATATCTATATTAATGCAACTTACTAAAATATCGTGTATTTATTATTTCATTAACTTGTTGTTCAAACCATAATACAAGGTTTCCATGAGCAACAAGTTATTAGCAACCTGTTTATAATAATCAAATTTACATACATTTATTAATAAATAAAAAGAATAAAATGTGTATCTATATTAATGCAACTTACTAAAATATCGTGTATTTTTTATTTCATTAACTTGTTTCTCAAACCATAAGACAAGGTTTCCATGAGCAACAAGTTATTAGCAACCTGTTTATAACAATCAAATTTACATACATTTATTAATAAATAAAAAGAATAAAATGTGTATATATATTAATGCAACTTACTAAAATATCGTGTATTTATTATTTCATTAACTTGTTGCTCAAACCATAAGACAAGGTTTCCATGAGCAACAAGTTATTAGCAACCTGTTTATAATAATCAAATTTACATACATTTATTAATAAATAAAAAGAATAAAATGGATATCTATTTTAATGCAACTTACTAAAATATCGTGTATTTATTATTTCATAACTTTTTTAAACTTTATAAATATAATGGAAGCGATTGGTATAAAACTTTTAAAAGCTTATTCACTGGCAATTGTCTTCTGATGTATACAGACAGAGAGCATAAAAATTGTTTTTATTACTGTTTTCAGGTCAACAACCTGTCACTTGTATGTTCTCAAACACTTGAAATTAATATCATATCAGCTCTATAGTTGCTTCTTTTATTGATATAGCAATAATGTGTGCACTTTATTAATAGACTATATATATCTAATGATCGACAATTTATACGGCTATCAATTTGTGCTTTTGACATAAACTGTTATCGCTTGCTACCGTTTCTCTTCTTCATTCAGAAGTGACAGCAAGAAAAATATTACTGACGATTTAAGTTTGCCACGTTCCTGTTGCGTTTATTTTCTTAAACAATGAATGCCATTGTAAATACTAATAATAAGGATAGTAGCGAACTATGTGGATCCCGTTTTGAAATACTAAATGATTTAGCGTTTTGAAATACTAAATTATGAATTAATTTATAATTTAGCAACTCTTTATTACACATAATTAAATATATTTTTAATTAAATTTAATTACATATAATTAAATAACATTTTGTTTCTAGTAATGCTAGCAACAACTAGCAAAATATAAAATGTTTTGCTAGTTGGTCCTGCTCTAAATTCCAAATTAAAACAAAACCATATTAGTTATTTTTAATATCAAATTATATTCATTATAAAAATCTCGGCTATCTACATTTTTTAAAGATATATTTTATATAAGATTTCATACAACTCAGATCAAGTTAAAATTTATATTTTATATAAAATAAATTTTTATGAATTGATTAATAAATAATAGACAATGTATCGTAATAAGGAATATAGCATGTAACTATTAAATTATTTAAATGATTTTGAAGAAAGCCAATATCATTACATATTGTTGCAATTCTTAAAATTTCATTATTTAATGTATTATATTTTATATTATATGGTATGCATTAATGCTTATGCAAAAATTTGTTTCTTGTAAATTTAAATATGTCATCTTTACGATATAAATTAATATTAGTTTTAGTTCATGTTAATTTAATGTTCATATCTAGATATACACCTTCCTTATCATCAATATTGGTTTTATTAAAAATGAGGCTACCTGGATAAATTTGTTCGCTTGTTGAATATAAATTGTTAGAGTTAAATACACATATATCATTAATATATCGGATAATACGATGACACATTGAATAAAAAAATTTTCCTATCATTTATAATGACATTTACAATATACTTCTTGTATTACAAAAGTTATTTTGTATGACCTCAATTATCAATAGTATGGAAATATATTTCCGCAGTGCATTCCAAATTAACGAAGTGGACAAATTTATTTTAAAAATGGTTTACAAATTTTCCTGTTCATGGATTTTTAACAGCAAGTTCTCTTTTGACTATTTTTCAAAAGCTACAACAGTCATTGTCGGGTAATTTTGTAAAACCGTAATTTTATTCGCTTCAAAAAGCAACAGTTATAGAGACAAATAGGTAAATAAAACAATTTATACAAATGTTTTTATATTAATTTTGAATTCCTTGTTAATTTTAAAAGTTTATGCGAATTTTGATAAGAAATATATTCCGTAAAATATTAATACTTTTTAGCATAAGGATATATGAATTTCCTTGATAACCTTGAAATTCCGATTGTATAGAATGATGCTACCTGGATAAATTTGTACGCTTCTTGAATAAAAATTGTTAGAGTTAAATAAACATATATCATTAATATATCGATTAATACGATGACACATTGAATAAAAATATTACTATCATTCATAATGACATTTACAATATACTTCTTGTATTTATAAATTACAAAATAATGCAAAATAAAATTTAAATAATCAAATAATATAAGATTAAATAATTATATTGTTTAGTTTGACAAGTTTTTTAATGTTTGTAAAATATGCATTGTTTCAACAACATAAAAATATAATATTCTGCTTAGAAAGTACGATAAAATTAGATAATTGAGCATTTATCTTAATAAAGAAGGTTTTAGGAAACCTCATTTATCAGGAAGATTAACTTTTTTGATTAATTAAAGGTTTAGAAAATGAAATTGAATTTTTAAAATTTGAATATTTGTCGGTGCTATATTTGTCTGAGCTAACATCTGTTTATACTTTTGATCCCAGCTATCGTTTATTTTATTCTTATATTTGTTTTCTGCGAAATTGTAGTTTTACGAAATGAGACTATAATAATGTTGACATAATATATTTATATTATGTCAACATTATTAAGTATTTATAATAAAATATTATGCATATTCTTAATAATTGTTTCTTGCATATTTCATTGTGACTTGGAGAGCAAGAAGAATTTGAAAAAAGCAAACTACCTAGTGTTACTGTTTCGACATATTTGTCTGATCAGTGATGGGTACCTCTCACTGCTGGATACACTTGGAAATTCCGGGTGTGTAGATTTACACCTGAAGGATATTGTGTTGGCTGTTTGGCAGTCCATTTCCGCATCCAGCAGTGGGAGGTATCCGTCACTGTTGAGACACAATATGTCGAAATAGCGACACTATGTTGCTTGTTTCTTTTCTAATTATTCTTGCTCTTCACGTCACCATTATGCATAACAATGGAAAATTATTATATATTCAAGGAAAATACTATTTTATTTTGTAAGCAAGTTGTCGATCGTTTATATCCTTTTCAAGTGGAAAAGGATCTAACTTTTTTGCTTGAAAATGATCTAAACGATTGAAAGCTTATTTACGAAATAAAATCGTATTTCCCTTGAATACCAGCAATATTCATAATAATCCACCAGGCTCAAATGAAATTCTCATGTATAATATAATATATATAAAATACATACAAACAATGGATTGATTTGCCACTGCTTAAAATATCTATACATAAAATAATTATAAATAATAAATATTTAGATTCAAAGTAGTTACATATAATTTATGCTTGAACGAGTAACTGAAGAATGAGTTTTGTTAACTCATTACATCAATTATCGAATAATATTGTGATCAGACTTAAATTGAAGCACGCACGGAACTTAAATAAAATTAATGTAATTTATTCCACATATTATAGTTTGTTTGTTAAATCACAAATAAAACTGCTCTTCAGAAAATTCATTGCTTGTTTACTAACATGAATGAAAAACTGACATAAATTTTTACAGATCTGCTTTCTTTATAGAAATCATATTCTGTATTATGCTAAATTACACAACTTACCTTATTGACTACATATATCCATAAAATTGTTTCGTATAACAATTAAATTTGGTTTTAACATACTCTTGACTAATTATGAAAATGTTAAAAAAATAATGCTAAATAAATAATTTACGAAAATATTATTATAATAACCTTATGTTTTGATCTTTAGTCGCTTTTGTTTTCATACAATGTAACAATATGCTTTCAAAAGGACAATATCATCAAACATACTAATAGCGTTGATAGTATAATTTAGCAACACATCATATGGACAAATACTAAAATACAGCATTAATTTTGTATTAAATAATTACTCTTCCTAAATCACAAAGTGTAATTACGTTTTAAGTCAAATTTTATGTATCGGACAACTGTCTAATCAACATTATTTTTTAAATAAAGCATTATATATATTAAAAAATTATATATTAAAAATATTTGATAAATATTTTTAATAAAATCAAGATTAATAACTTTATCTAAGATACTTAAATGCAATACAATATATAATATAAATTTCATTTGTTGTTCATAGGTAGATTAATAATCACTTAATCTCTAGATTGGAATATTTTTGATCAAAATCCTCCAATTCATTTTTTGCTTTTTATAATCATTGCACATAGCTTTGTTCTTAATCTTTAGAATATCTTCAGATATTCTTAAGAATATCTGAAGATATTTAAACTTTAACAACTTAAAAATGTGTCGCATTGAATTTAAAAGCATCATACCTTATACTTGCGGGACGAAAATTAAGATATATTTCGTGGATACGAGAAAGCCAAGTTAAAAAATACAAAAGTAACATTATTTGTATTAATATTACAAATATAAGAATAACATTCGTATTCATACTGATATTATATTTCAAAATTGCAATTTATAAAGAATATTAAAAAATAGTAAAAAATTAATAAATTTTTAAAATCGTTGATAATTGCATTGGTGTCGAACTTAACTTGTTTTATTTTATTGAAATAAAATTATAGACACGAGTATTTTTAATTTTACAATTTCTTTATTTGCTAGCTTTCGACAGTTTGTCCTTTTCAAGCATTCACTTGTATGCTTGAAAAGTATAAAGTGTATTCTTCTGATTGTGGCACGATATTATTATTTCAAGAATACACTTTATTTTAACTTGATTGCATCTCTGAGCTGAAATTTTTCTGATTGTGGCATGATATTATCCTCACAGGTGTTGTTCCTATCTTTGATACATCAGGATGCTACTAATAAGTCTACGTGGGTATCATCAGCTGCTGACTCAAACCTACATTTCACTTTTGGACCTTTATTATCTACTTACTCCGTACACTGATGCTGATCGTATTCGAACTCAGGACGTCTGTATCTCGATTCAACGCTACATCCACTAGACTGGCTGTTCCAGTGATGTAGATATACATTGATATATCTTACTTTTGGTAGGGGATCGTATTCTAACGATCTATTTGAAACCTACCTATTTGTGTAATCCACTTAAAAATATAATATCGTGCCACAATAAGAAGAATACACTTTACGCTTTTCAAGTATACATGCGAATGCTTGAAAAGGACAAACAGTCGAAAGCTAGCAAATGAGGAAATTGTAAAATTAAAAATACTCGTGTCTATAATTTTATTTTTACCAAAAATGAAAAAATATTATAACTTTAAACTAATTTATAACTATAACACGATAATTAAAAAATAAGTTATCAGAACTTTTTATAGTTATTCATTCTTCACGTGTAAAGCTTAAGGTAACAAGATGTAAAACTTTTATCTGATCAACATTATTCTTATTATTCGTTTAAGACATATTTGATATTATTTATTATTTATTTTATTTCATCAAAATGAAACAAACCATTAAATATTAAAATTACTAAATGTTATTATATGATAAACATCCAGTTAGTGTTATCGATCGGTCTAAACATGCATTTTGTATGATAAATACTAAATGGTTGGCATTTATTGAAAATTGAATATCTTTTAAATTTTTCATATTAAACTTTAGGTAAACTAAGAGTTTACCTGTAAGTTTATGAGTGTAGACTAGAAACAAAATAACTTAGAAAAAATAACCAGCAGAGTCGATCTGACATTTTTGACAAGGTTTATGGTTATTTAGAATACAACTTTTGTTACAAAGATTGCGTTTCACTTAAGCTCGAAGACAATTACATTTTACATATCTGAGTACATAATTTGTTTTTGTCTATCTAAGGTATTTTAGTCAAATAAGTTCTAAAACAATTACAAGTTACAAATTGGGGGTTACCCGCAATCGGGTCCCAAATATTAATTGTTCGTTACAATACGACGACATCGCTGAAGCGGTTGGGGAGTGTTAGAGTAACTCTTTGGCCCTCCTATACTCATTGTAGTGTTGACGGCGTTTTCTCCTTCTAGCTTCATCATCGTCAGAACGTTCACTATATTGTATAACAATATCATTAGATATTGAAAAATTATTAAATAATTTTAACCATTTTATCTATACCATTATCTGACACGTATCCACTGTTTTTATAGTATTATTTAGTTGTAAAATACAGTGTGAAGTCGGTATCTCACATGAGTGGGATATATTCTGAATTTGAATTTCGAGATTATCTGTCGTGGTGAATTGGAATTGAGTTATAAGGTTTATTAGAATACATATTACATATCAATATATTAATAGATCTGAATACATACAATATTAACTATGATATTGGTAAGACAATATAAGCAATGATATTGATAAAACAATGTGATTATTAATATCGATAATACAATGTAAGCAATGATAAATAATTATTATATTAAATAATATAATAATTATTATATTAATTTCTTTTATTATATTAAATAGTTGATACTGATCCATTATTGATAAATAATTATTGGAGCTAGATTAAGAGAAAAAAAGAAATTATTTTTGATATTTTGCTAACTTCTGTTAGCATCTTCAGGAAATTACGATAAGACAATGCAAGTAATGATATCTATAAAACAATATAAGTAATGATATTGTTATATAATATAAGCTAGGTAAATTTCTGAAGATGCAAACAGTAGTTAGCGAAATATCAATAAAATAATTTCTTCTTTCCTTTGATCCAGCTCCAATAATTATTTATCAATAATGGATCAGTATCAACTATCTAAAATAAGCAATAATATTGATAAGACAATGTAAGGCAATGTACGAAATGAGATTGAGATAAGACAAATAAGAAATAATATCGATAAGACAATATAAGCAACGATGTTGATAAGACAGTGTAATTATTAATATCGATAAGACAATATAAACAATGATATTGATACGATAATGTATGTATTAATATCGATAATACATTGTAATTATTAATACTTATTATCGATAATACAAATCGATAATAAGTATTGGTATAGATAAGATAATATAAGTATTGATATCAATAAGACATTACAATTAGTAATATCGGTAAGATAATGAACATATTAAGATATTGAACACTTTATGCTGAAAGGAACAGCGCACTTTCAAAAGAGACAAAGAGTTTCGATGAACACCATAATGTTAGCTACTTTTTATTTTCTGCATATAACTCATCATCATGAAATATTCGGATAAATAAAAAGAGAAAACATATCATTACCTCTTGCTTCAAAATTAAATAATTTTAATAATTATAACGATTTATGTATCAAATACGACATCTCTGCAGATATACCTTTTTTAAAACAATCTTTGAAAAACTTCTTGTAATCTAAGCAATGGACTGTTTCATATGATATTGTGTTATATTTAATCACGATATTTCATGCTTATTTTTTGACAATTGATTTTTATTGTCCCAGGAAATATATAAAAAATTAAATGATTCTAATATATAAAAAATTAAATTAAATATTAAAAGATTCCAATTCAGACTGTTTAAACTTACAAAAGATTTATAAAAGAAATCTTTTAAAAGATTTTTTATTTATATATCTTATAAAAGATTTATAAAATATATAAAATATTCTAATTTAGACTGTTTAAACTTACGACATCATGAGGTGGCCTCGCTTTAAAGAAAAAATGAAGATTATCATCATATTTATGATCACATCTACGATCACAATGTATTTACTGAGTAAAACTTATTCGCGATACCTTGATAGATTTCAAAATTGCAACGAAAATATTAATTTTGCAAGACATGTTGTTTTTATTGGAGGTGTCCCACGAAGCGGTACTACACTTATGAGAGCCCTGCTTGATGTTCATTCAATGATACGATGTGGAGAAGAGACAATAATAATACCGAAACTTGCTAGCCTACTAAAATATCCACCAACGATAGAAAAAAGGTATTTTAAATTTGTAAATTAAATCCAATTTGTTAAAATTATTGTTTAATTAGAACCATCAAAACGCTAATCAATTATTTATCGATTGATAATTTATTAATTGTTTATACATCGATATCTTTAGGATTGAGATTTTGTTGATCGTCAAAATTAAGATTAATCCCAAATTAATCCTTAAATCTTAATCTATAATTCAGGATTAAGATTTTGTCATTATCAGGATTAAGATTTTCTTAATCTTCAGAATTAAGATTTTAATATTCTTATATTTAATAATTTAATACATGTTACTGTATCAAGTTTATCCAAGTAGGTTTATTAAGCAACTACTACTTAACCGTCTGTTGGTTTGTGAAGGAATCAGAAAAGGGACTAGTATGTAAACCTATAGATTCAGCTGGCCCATTTTCTTTCAAGCATACACAAAGGAGACTCTACGATCAAGCTGTCACATATCTAAGGCCTCAATCGCGGCTCATTATGGAAATTAGTGTCGACATAATGTGCTTAATATTCCTCGTCTATGCTACAGGGCCGTACTTTAGAAAACAAACTAGCCTCGAGATGGCCCAATTGTATCAGATTCGAATTGGGACCCTCTCTCTTAATAACAGACGTTAAGGCTGTTTTAGATCGTATCTTGCACTCTTCAGGCCATACTTGAATCTACTAAAGTCGAAGTCAGCAGTTCAAAAAAAAACATTTTTAAAAGGAGCCAACATAATTTGTAAAAAGCAACAATGCTTGCTTTTTATTTCATATATTTGCTTAAACAATTCATTGAAATAGTTAAACTAGGTGTCTTACTCGATGTGTAAAAGAATGGAGATACCGATTTGCCATAATGATGGAAAATGCTGAGATTGCCAATCTCTTGAGCTTTTATTCGAGATGCAGAGGTTCCGTCAAATACGACTACAAACGTTTTAGAAGAAATAAGAAGAGGTTGGATTTTAAATAACTCTTCCACGTTGAAAATGTCTATAACCCACAACTGAAAAATTGTATTGTTCAACTATACGAAGCACATTTTTTTCGAAAAATTATATATTTTAAATGCTATATCAACCTATAAATGCTAAACAATCAATTATTTTTATATATTGCCGCTATATCAATCATTTTAATATTGAGATTAAGATTAGTACAAATTATTTGAATGTTATATGTAAATAGCTAAATATAAGCGTCACATTTATGCCTTTACATTCATAAAAATAATATACGTTTTTAGAAACTACAAAATTACAATCATTTTATTGCAATCGTTTCTAGTTTGTATTTTAAAGTTATATTGAACAATTTGAATTTTGTGAATTTACTTGATAGTAATCTTAGAGGTTGTTCATACCGGTAAGTTTAATATCTAACTTTGCAAACAACGAAATTAGAATTCTAATTTTTATAATTGAATTTAAAAATACTATTTTTAATATTTTTAGAACTAAAATTTTAATTATACCGGTAGGATAATAACAATAAAAAGTTTATATTCCACACTGCAAATAAATACAGTTCATAAGAAATATAGTGATGGTTATCCTGCCGACTCCGCAAAACAAGCCGCGTTTCCTCGTTGCACCGCTGCGCTAATTCGCTGCATAATGAAACTCATTGCTCATTTATATCCGGTCGACCCGACTAAGTTTTTTCAGAAGCTGGCAAAAAACCGCTGCGCTGGTGTCAACTGCTCACAGGATTTATATGGCTATCGGAACAAACTTGTACTACCGCTCGTCGATCATCAAAAAAACCTGCAGAATGTACTACGAGTGCTATGTGACTGGCTGTGAGAGTGTTAGGGCATGTAAAGTCACAATTTAACTAATTGAAACTTATTATTTGGTTTAAAATATTACAACATTGTAACCACATAGGCAATATTTAGCGAATAGGTAATACACTTTTAATCTGCGTTGTGACTCATTTTTTGATAACATAGAGTGTGGTATGCATTTTATGGTAATTTAGATTAAATGACTAAATTACATTTAATAATTTTTTTTCGTTCGATCCATATTTATAGCAATCAAATTTTAATCTAATCACCTCAAAAAGTTTATTTATTAGCTATCAGCCAGAATGTATCTATTTACCTATTCTTACATTTAATCTTTTGGCTAAGCATATCAATAGACTATTTAAGTCATTTAATGACATCTTTAGGTATGAAGCTGCCAAACTATCAAAAAATTTAATACGAAAAGCAATCGGGACTGCTATTCTTACTGTGATAGAAGGCCACGGAAACCCGGCGCCGATACTTTGCAACAAGGATCCACTTACAATGAAAAATAGTGTTGAATTATCACGGATATTTAAGAATAGCAAATATATATTTATGATACGCGACGGTCGTGCAGTTGTTCACTCCTTGATTTCAAGAGGAATTACTGTCAGCGGTTTTGATCTTTCTGATTACGAACAATGCTTAGAGAAATGGAATTGGCTTATAATGCAAATGAACGATGAATGCAAGACGTTAGGAAAAAGTCAATGCTTACCAGTTTTGTACGAACAACTTATTCTTCATCCGAAGTCTGAGCTCACGAGGATATTGAATTTTCTAGGAGTACCTTGGGAAGATGCCGTTCTCAACCATCACAAAGCAGTAGGAAAAGAAATATCTATTTCAAAGTAAGTACTATAAATTGATACTTAAATTTACATTTTTGTGAATGCATGAAGGTGTTGTACTCTAAATAGCCACACTATATACATAGCCCCTTTAGAAATTATTACTTTTCTATAACCCACTTAATGTAATTTCATTTATAACTTTTTGCAAATATGGAGTTAAGTGTATAAAGCATTTCACGTAACACATATATAACACTGATGTGACCAGAAGATCATTTAATCGGTGCTGGTGATAATTCATTTAATCGGTGCGAGAATAATTCGGTTCTATTTCTTAGTCTGATGAGGATATATAGAATGCTGTCTGGTGTGTATGCCTTTTCCTCGTGAGAAAAACATTGTGATTTATTTATGAGTACATCATTCGGTGTCCCAGGGCAGGTGTATCATCAAATTATATTTTATATATTTGTACACTTGACAGTGTTACTGTAAAACAGCATTTCTATTAAAAGGAATTTAGTGCCTGATGCATGGTTAAACTGCAATATGCAAGCCATGCCCAGAGCTTATGCTAAATTCTCTGTGCTGATTCAGATTAAGAGTAGTTCTGATTTTCAAGCTTTAGTCACGGTACTGATGAGCTCCGTTAAAGCGTAATGCGTCTACCGTTGTTGAAGTTTGTCGTCACACATAGGATGACTGAGCATACGTAGCAATTCTGAATATTTTACGTATCGAAATTTTAATGCGAGAATAATTAGGTTCTATTTATTGGTCTGATGAGGATATATAGAATGCTGCATAATGTTTATGCCTCATAACGAGGAAAACATATATATTAGTGGTAGTAAATTTATAATGTACTTCGGGTTGGGCTAACTCTAAGGCCAAAATGTATATTTATGAATCATAATTTCTGATATATATAATGATTTAATGTTTCTTCCACGATATATACTGTGCAAGGAAAATTAAATCATTATATATATCAGAAATTATGATTCATAATTATAAATTTTGGCCTTAGAGTGAGCCCAAACGGATCATATATATAATGAATCGGTTCAATTCAAACATAAATTATATATAACTCATTTTTGTATATACTTATTATTTTATTGATGTAATTTGTCGTTAATTACTCTTGCCACATCGCTTCCTTTGTTTTCCTGTCTTTTTTTATTCTTAAACAGCAAATGCCTTATTACATCAGTCGTAGTCTGTGGAAAATCTAAAGCTACTGCATGCAAACAGTTCTGAGAAAACAAGCCGTGAAGACTCTGAATAAATTTTTGGATTGTTTCACCTAGAGCATGCAACGTTGATTTCAAGTGTCTGACCTATCAACTTTTGATGCAGTCGATATTACTGCCATGGTAGAAACGAATAACAGGGAATTAGTGTTTAATTTCGGAGAGAGGTCATGAGATACGGTTGTCACGTCCAATGAAGACACCAGGCTCTCAAATTACCCAATCCCCGATCGGGGAGGGTGTGAAGAGACGTAGCAATGCCGCAATCTTTTGATTTGGTTATTTAAATGGTAACAATAAAAGAATTTTATTAAGAATCTATTGGAGGGCAAGTTCTTGTGCCAACAGCCTCGATGATTCTCGCTCGAAAAGTGTATATTATCGTTGTTGCAAGACAACGATAATATATAACTATAACGTATAACGTATCTAGTACTCTAGCTTAAAAGGCATTTATCAAAGTAAAGTTTAATTTATTTAATTTATTGAACTTTATATCAAAATTATAATAACGAGAATGTAATATAATTATATTATATAATATTATAATTATAATATAATTATAATATTATAACGAAAATGTTTGTTTTAATTATAAATGATCTCATTTGCAGCTATCATTTAAATGTAAAAGCAAAACTCGTTGTTTTAAATCTATGTATGTATTCAAGTGAGAAGCAAACTTTCAAATGATAAATATTATAGTTTACAG
This sequence comes from Pomphorhynchus laevis, assembly GCA_012934845.2. Taxonomy (NCBI): domain Eukaryota; kingdom Metazoa; phylum Acanthocephala; class Palaeacanthocephala; order Echinorhynchida; family Pomphorhynchidae; genus Pomphorhynchus; species Pomphorhynchus laevis. The sequence continues at coordinate 2,129 of WNNJ02001080.1, read as the reverse complement.
ATAGTTTTAAAGGAACGAAGATTAAAATATTTGTCTTCATCAATATTTTCATAGCTCCTGCTATTATAATCATAATTAAAATTAAAAATAAAATCTGATAATAGCAAGTTTAATTTTAATAAATAAATTTAAAATTAACTTTTAATTAATAAAAATTAAAATTTTAAATTTAATTAATTTAATGATATCAGGTTACATTTTATTTTAATTCTGATGATAGCAGGAGCTATCGAAATATTGTACTGTTAAATAAAGGGTATTTTTTCTTCTTCGTTTTTGAAATTTATCTAATCGTAAATGGAAGGAGATTATAGATTTAGAGTACACCATAAATATTATAAATAAATATAATAATATTATAAACATCAATAATATCATTCAAGTCTTCTTATTTTCAATTTTTTGGTATTTAAATAAATTTGTATTTCAAATGTGTAATATAATTTATTATATAAATGCTATTTGGATAAATAAAAATATAGCTTTTGAGTATTTTATAATTTTTGAACTATTAAAATTCGATTATTTTTTATTTCTGGATTTTATTTTTTATTTCAGTAATTGTTTGTTAAACGATTTTTAAACTGATTAAATTTTAATATTGTGCACGATTACTCTCTTACTTTATCACTCGTTAATATTTAGATTGGAATGGTCTAACGATCAAATTGCGAAACCTATAAATCTGGAGGCTCTCACGAAATGGGTTGATTTCTTCCCCACTCATTTAAGACTAAATGTGGCGAGCATCGCGCCAGCACTCTTTGATTTCGGATACGATGTGAAATCTTATCCTCCTAACTATGGAAATCCGGATGCTACTGTTATTAATAACACACTTTTGATCAAAAACGATAAATCATATTGGAATTCAATTGTCGAAAAATTTAAACGGAAACCACCTATTGCCTCCTAGATATATTGGTGTTCAATATTTTCTTGTAAAAATTCCTTGTTTTAGCTCATGAACTTTTTGTCTTTTATTATAATCCAAAGAATTAATTTTGTTCATTTCAAATGCATAATCGATAAAACATTCGAAAAATGTCTTATCGTCATTTTCACTGCTTATAACGAAAACTTATAATTATTATCTCTATATTCAATATTCGATTGAAGGCATATGATACAACGATGTATCTCCAACTTCTTCATCTAGTTCTAAACCCAGACAAGTCCAAAATAATGTGGATCCTCTCCCGTCAACCAAACGTATCTGCTCCCCTGTACCTTTTGCTTTATCAATTATTCCCATAGTCCACAATCTCACTTTCTTAGGATTCCATTTCGATGATTACCTTTCCCTTAAACCCATCGTCCGCGACAAGGTATGATCCTATGTTTCGTGTATTATAATTAGACTTGCTTGCTATTTATCAACTACAACCATTTGATTTAGCAATAAACTTTGATTTCGATTTTACCGTTTTTCTTCAAAAATAAAATACTTTCAATGCGCATTATTGTGACCCAGACGATATCCCATCGAATTTTCACCTCGAGCATTAAGACTAATCTTAAATTTCAATTATAAGATTGAAACAATTGTACATTCGAAAAGAGTAAAAAAATGAAATAGCAAATGTGAAACTTGTAGAACATAAATATGTTAATTCTAAAATCAAAGTCCATACTTTAGACCCTTGATATAATCGATATTAACAATCGATTATATGTTTTGATTCTACTGACTACTGAAGATAGTTGGTTGTATTTTAATAAAAATCGAAATAAAAATTGTTTATATTTCGTATTTAGTTTGCGTTAAGAGGAGACTGAAATTTTGAGGGTAAAGTCTAAAACAATTTAATAATCCAAAACTTATTTTATATATTGTCAAACATCGACCAGATTTTTAGAAAGGTTTAAGAATTTGGCTATCTTATTTTTATTTTGAAACAGATAATTATGTGTATGTCTGAACATAACTGCATTGCAAAGACAAAAATAAAGCACTAGAAACTAAAATATAAGGTCGATGATAGTATATCGCTAGATGAGTTTGTAATAAATTTAGAATATTTACGATGTAAAAATTTAAATTTACCGTGCTTCCTCTTTATTTGTGTTTTTTATCTCAAACACAAATCTTTCACATCAGATTCTACTAGCAAATTCTATATAATGAA
>WNNJ02001078.1:0-13860 GCA_012934845.2 Pomphorhynchus laevis | reverse complement strand
TTTAATTTCATCAAATATATAATCCCTCCAAATTTTAATCTTTGATGTATTTAAGCTTTTACCATTATAGAACAACGACTTGTAATAATTGTTTCTAAACTTAAATCATATATTGTGTTTATATTTAAATCATTATAATTAACTTCTTTAGGCAGTATATCATAATAAAGATTTTTGCATATGAAGACAAAGTTATTACTAGCTTTATCAATAGTTGTTATTATATAGTTATGCTTTAATTTAGTAAGTTCTTTATACATATCTTTATTAATTTGATCTTTCCTTTTATAATTGTTTGTTATTTTTGTTTTCTCTCTATAATTTCATCTAACATTTATAAGTTTTCCAAATGTGTATATTTGATGTATTTATGCTTTCACTTTTAATCAGTTTACCAAAGTAAGCATTTAAGTCATTATATAACGAATTGTAAATTTTATTTCTATTGTTATTATTTATACCCTTTTGATAGCATTTTCCTTAATTCACCATTTTCAATTAATTCTAGATTATGGGTACATATATTCGTTTATTTTATCAAAAATAAGACTTCTGCAATTGCATTATGTTTCTAATTTATTATCAAATATATAATATTTCCATATTTCCATCTTAGATGTATTTAAGCTTTTGATATTAATCAGCTTGCCTTTGTAATAATTTGAGTCACAATAAAATTTGTTTTTATTATTTTATCTATATTTATATCCATTTGTTGCATTTTTCTTATCTATTCATTTTTAACTAACCCTAATAATGTAGGGTTATATATTCTATATCCCTTCTATAATTTGAAGTATTATTTTCTGCTGCTTTTGACCACACAGGTTCTTCAAGCTAAGCTTGATTCTTTATTGAATCTAACTTGCTGAATGAAGCGGGACATGTTTTCCTATTGGAATTAGTTGTTATTATATAGTTAACCTTTAATTTAGTAAGTTCTTTATACATATCTTTATTAATTTGATCTTTTCTTTTATAATTGTTTGTTATTTTCATTTTATTTTTAATTTCATCAAATATATAAAAATTAAATCATCAAGTAAATTAAAATTAAACAAAAATTAAACAAATACCTAACAAAAATTAAACCATTAAGTAAATATAAATATACGGATAAAATTGAATTAATAGAATCCTTTAATATTTTAATAAATCAAAATTATTAAAAAGTAGGGGCATCTATATTTAGACAAGTAAAAGGTGTTCCAATGGGTGGTAATAGTAGCCCAATTACAGCTGACTTATTTTTAAGTTTTATAGAATATAAATTTGATTATAACCGTGTAAAAACTAAATCTAAACAATATAAATATATGAAATACATGTTTCGATACATTGATGATATATGTGTATTTAATTCTAATAATTTTTATTCTATTAGTGAACAAATTTATCCAGAAAGCCTTATTCTTAACAAAACCAATATTAATGATAAAAAAGGTGTATATCTAGATATAAACATTAAATTAACATTAACTAAAACTACTATTAATTTATATCGTAAAGATGACATATTTAAATTTACAAGAAACATATTTTTGCATGAGCATTCATGCATACCATATAATATAAAATATAATACATTAAATAATGAAATTTTAAGAATTGCAACAATATGTAATGATATTGGCCTTTCTTCAAAATCATTTAAATAATTTAATAGATACATATTTTAAACTAGGTTACTATAAAAATAACATCAAGCAGAAAATAGTAAAATATATAAATCAACACAATAATATAAAGAATAAATTTAAACTCTTAAGTGGCAAATTTTTATGGATGGATAATAAATAATATACTTTGCATTAGAATAAGATACTAGATAGTTTTATCAGAGGAAATACATCATTAGCATGTATTTGGCCCCACTGCTATGTTGGGTAGAGGAGTTAGGGGCCGAAACCTGATAGCATAGCAGTTCCTCCTGATGACCTCTAATTCTTATTCTGATACAACGTCTGTTATTTATTAGTCAATTCATAAAAATGACGTTTATTTTAAATTTCATTTTTTTATTTTTACTTGATTTAAATTATAGAAAATCTAAAAAGCAATTATTAATTTTATTATTTAATTATTACTTTTTGATTTAGCATTATTATGTTTTGTTTATTTTATAATTATATTAAATACGTAGACTCAGTTAGCTGATTTGATTGACCCCATAGAATCGATATCTGTTTGAAAAATCTTAAGCAATTATTACGTTTTTGTCAATATCTCAATTACTTGTTTAATAATTTTCTTGGTAATTGCTTGTACAATAAATACATTATTTTAAAATTACAGTTGAAAGAATGCATTCGGGGTTTACAAAACAGGTGTGTTCATTTACCTTTTCGACAAAGCAAATTGACGTTGTTTCTTAAAAACGCACTGATTGGAAATACAGACATAAATACGATATTTATGACGAACGTTATGTCAACGTATGATCACATCCAATCTATTAGGGACAGTTTGGAATACGCAAAATGGTTTTATTTTATAATACACAGTCAATGCTTTTGTTAATTTTGCTAATTTAGTTTGAAACAAATTGATGTGAATATTGAAAAATCAGACAGCCCTCCAGTCATTAAAAACATTCCAAAGTCTACATCAAAAACTCAAAATATGGCATTTTCGGTTAATTTGAGTGATTTTTCATTACGACCACTGCTATCATCCAGTCCTACCATGCTAAACATGACTAAAATGGAAACAGAAAAATGTCAAATGGACGGTATAAAATCCGATTGTTGTTGTCGAAAAGAAACCAAAAATTCGAGAGATTTCAATCGCAACAACAATATAGCGTTTATTGTCAACGATAGTTCTATTGACCCTTATGGTAATTGTTATTAGAAATTAACGATTTTATAGCTTAAATCAGCAAACAGAGAATTAATTAGAAATTCGTTAAATTAAAATTTTTAAATTAATTTAATTGCGCAGTTATTACAATTGAAATTTTTTGAAGACACTGCACTTTGTTATAATCCTATAAGCCAACAGCAGCATGCTACATTTCAGTATTGGTGGACCTCATCAGCTACTGATCCAATAACTACATTTCACAACATGTAGACGACTTGAATAATAGACGAAATGTAGACGAGTCTAAATATCAGACGAGTTAAATGATCGTCAGCCAGCATTGCAAGGACCGAAACGTGAAATATAGGTATTGGATCAGTAGCTGATGAGGGCTACCGATACTAAATGTAGCGTACTGATGTTGGCTAATAGGATTGAAGCAAAGTGTTGTGTCATCAAAAGATTTCAATTAAAATTTTTATTTTATGAAAACTTTAATTTCTAAATATATTTAGTAATTAATAAATTTGGTGTTTCGTGATAAAGCGACATTTAAAACAAAACGACATTTATAATTCATCAATAAAGATTATTACGTATACTGTACAGCCTATTGTAATGACAATGGATCACTTCATTTCAAGTTAATAAATGTGTCCAGGAGAGTGGTCGTTTTAAAGTGGGTTTATATTTACAGATATATTAATATTTTTACTAATCAGGTCAGATAACTGAGTCTACGTATTCTATACTATAAATAAAAATAAATAGAAATAATAAATAATATCAGATTTTATACAATTTATATTTATATCAAATCAGGTAACTGAATCTACGTATTTTATACGATATATAAATTAAAGATAAAGATAAATAACAAGCATGCCAAAATTTTAAATTGAAATATAAAAAAGTCAATTTTTATAAATTGACAATAGAAAGCGATTATAATTTCTAAACGCAAAAAAAATGTGGAAAGAGGTTTGACGATAAATAAATTTCTGCAACTTAATTATATTTAGTCGAATAATTTTATTATAAATAAATAGAAATAATAAATAATTGTATAATATCTCATAGAATATATTGATATGTTTTATTGTTATAATATTCTTATAATCAAATAATAAATAGAATTATTTATAAAATTATAAATAATTAATAATTATTATAAGATTTTTTATAATTTATAAAGTTAAAATTTAAAATTGAAATTTAAAAGTCAATTTTTATGAATTTACCAATAAATGACATACGATGTATAAGTCACAGATAAACCAGATCTTGGGATTACTCGTAGTTTTACATTTTAGATATAAAAATGCTTAATAGAAAATCAGACAACCAATTTTTTTTATCAATTTTAATGGTTAAATATAATAGAATTTCATTCGACAATAATTTATTTGTCGACGTTTCGGCCAAATAGTATATATTTGAAAATTGTACATTTTTAAGATAAGGTTGCATTAGTTTCGGTGAAATGTATTTGGTTAAAGGAATGGGAAATAATTTAATGTATACTTTTTGATTAAAATTTTGTCTTCTACTTTTGTTGATTTTAAATTATAAATATAATAACTATTTAGCTACCATATTAACTAAAATTATATAAATACCTTAGTATAACTTATTTGCCCAGAAGTTGGAGGACTGCTATGAATTCCAATCGAAAATTAAATATCGATTTATTATTATTTTTTGTAAAACATGTAAGCCAGACGCGAAGAATGGCGAATGCCGTTTCGTCATCACAATGACCTATCAGTGCCAGATCCTTTCCACTACTGGATGCAGAGGAGGACTGGTAGACGTCAATCAATGAATGAATCATTAATTGCCGTCTGTCAGTCCTTCTCTGCATCCAATAGTGGGACGGATTTGGCACTGCTGAGTCATTGTGATGACGAAACGGCATTCGACATTCTTTCGCGTCTGGCTTTCGTTTTACAAGAAATTCACGCGGAATGGTTTCACTCTCCTTATATAAAAGTTAACCGATATTAAAGAGACCTGCGCTTGCATTTGCCAGTGCTTTTGCTAATGATCCTTTTTGGTAAAGCTGTAGTACTGATTTAGTACTCTATGATGCCACTTTACAATGAATATATTATTATATCATCAAAGTAGATAAATTTATGGTACAATACCATGCAAGATATTTTCTATTTTTTATTGCTTTTGATTTCCTAAATTTTACTATTATACGTTATATTTATGAATTGAACAAATCGAGAGAAGTGATTTTTTTATATAATAATTTTTTTTCGTTAAAATTTTTTATTCTCTGAATATTTTTGTTACAACAAATACGAGATTGTTTTTTAGATCTAATTTCAGACACCAGGCGTTTGCTTTTGTTAGCGCGACACCTACACGTTGTCGCAGCGAACATACATTTATGCCATAGGATAATGGATCGCTCACTGATGCGAGAGTTGCTAGTCTCTTGATGAAAGCACTTGCCTCCTTTGCTAGTCCGCCTGAGGTGGAAATTACGAACTGAATAAAGGTTCCTTTTTCGATTTCAATAATTCGCTCAATATATTTATTCTTCTTTTCTGTTTTCATTGTATTCAATATATTTATTATTTTTTATGTTTTCATTGTATTCAAAGAATACAATTGTATTTAAAGAATACAAATTGTATTTCATTGTATTCAAAGAATACAATGAAGTGAAAATTTGTAACAATAATTTTTTACTTTGACTTCTCTCGATTGGTTCAATTTTTTAAAACAATAGAGTCTGCTTACACAATGATTTTATGAACGGAATATTTATACTATTTATTAGAATTAAGGTTAAAGGTGATCAGGAGAAACAATGAAACAATCTAATATTTGAACTGTAAATAATTTTAAAATATAAATATCTTAAAGGAATTTTAACATAGTATTTTTATGAATTGATTAACGATATTCCGTACATTAGAATTGAGATTCGAGGTGATCAGAAGGATAATCTCGAATTATCTCTTCAAAATCAGTAGACTGATTATTTTTTACTAATGAATGTAAATAGCAACTGCTTTTAAATTCATGGATTAAGCTATTTTACTATTTTATATTATTTTAAAAATAGCAGCAATTCGAAAATTGTTGATTGTTTATCAAGCTGTTATTATCACCTTTATAATATTTTAAAAGACTATTAAAAGCAATTAGTATTTTGCATTTATATTGAATCAATTTGAAAATATTTTAATTGACTAAAAGGGTTCGTAGGCATTTGTTTTTGTTTGTTAATTGCATCTGCAAGTGTTTACAATCAGCTAATGTTTCTCATTGGGGAATTTTCACACGTGATGATTAAAAATCAACGCTTAACAATTTAACGATTAATAGTTGCAAAAAATTAATTAAGCAAACGTAATAAAAAATGCAGGGAACGCAATTGGTCAGTTTGTTCACGCTTATCACATGCTGCATTACTTGATGGCATCATGCACACTGTGATATCACGCGCTTCCCGCTTTCAGACAAGCATAAATTGACTGAAAAAATCGAGAATTGAACATTTTTTCTTTGGTTCTGCTAGTGATTATCAAAATGCCAGCGAGAAGACGATCTACAAGTACTAGGCGAAGAAGGAGTCGCAGCCCAAGAAGGCGTACGGTTCGAAGCCCAGCCAGGAGGACTTCCAGAAAGAGAAGCCATTCTCGACGAAGACGTCGCAGGAGCGTTGCCCCTGAAGGCGTTTAAATTAACATAGATTACAAAAATGTAGCAGATATCTGTATCATTTGTCTTAAATAAATCATGATTTATTGTCTTTGTTTTTGATCAAAATAGAAAAAGAATTTGAGTAAACAAAAATTGTTTGGTTGTATTCAGTAACAGTCGATATAATTTTAATGTTGGAACGGAGATCAAAATAATTTGTGATTATATTCAATATAGAGTTTATTATTTCAATGCTTTTAGTAGATTGTAGAAATTAAAAGAATGGACTGGAAAATAATTTCAAGTTATTATTTCAATAATAACTTGAAATTATTATTTGATAAATAAATTATTATTATACTATAAATTATATATTATAAATATAATATGTAATATAAATTATTAAACTTATATAATACTTTCAAATAATCCTTTAAGTTTAGAATAAATCTTTACACTAGTTCGTGATTAGCATTCAAGATTAATAGTTCAAGATTAATATAAATTACTGCTTATAACTGGCAGTTTAAAATATGATAAGTTCAAATAAAGATGTGTTACAACTTTTTGCTTTCATTGAATAATTTTAAAAGTTTTTAGTTTCAACATACTCAAGAAATATTAATGATTCGACAGAAACAGCGAATAACTGCATGTTCACTTGCCAATCACTAAATTCAAGGATAATCAAAAGAGTAAAGACCAATGATCAAAAATCAATTTCTGTGCAAACAACATTTGATTGAAAATGAACAATTTCCCGCTTTTTATCTTTACAGTTGTCGGATAATGAAATCACTAAATCTATTTTCAAATGTTTGCTAAATTTTGTTATATTTTCAAAAATACATTAGTATTCGTTGATCGCTTTTAGCAAAGTTTCTTTTATAAATATATTAAATTTAAATTATGACTTTTATTTTTTGCGACAGTCAATATTGATATTTTGCTTCTTAGAAAAAAACTAAAAACATGCGTTATTGAACCTTTAAATAATGCTTTAGGTTTTTTAAGCATTGATTCTATGATGCTCTGATAACTTTGTACATTAAAATTCTACATTTTAAATAAACTTTAATAAATCAGATCAGTTAACTAAACCTATGTATTTTATACTATATAAAATATAGTATAAAGAATGAATTTTTAAATTGTTTTGTATAAAAATATAAAAATATTTAATATACACGAATTTTTATAAACAGGACAAAAATTAATAGATCATCTAGTAAATAATTTATAACAGCACCAAAATACATAAATATGCTCAAATTATTATTCTTTTAAAAATCGAGAATCATACGGCTTGCATGTGATCGACAGCATGTATATGCCGTCGAGCATATATGCGATATGTTATTTGTATATGCCATGTGATTGCAGAGTATTCGATCAATATATGATATCAATCGAGATACCAGTAAATCTGGTATATCATCATTAGGATATATCATCACAATTTTAAATATATATTATTATAGGAACGAAAAATAAAATATTCTTTATTTGATTAAAATTATATTTGAAATGGAAGAAGATTGTGGATTTAGTATTTATAATCAAATTTGTCAGTACTGTGGAACTGCTGTCTTAACAAATTTTAATCAAATAAAGGATATTTTATTCTTCTTCGTTTCTATAATAATATATATTTGAAATGTAAGAAGATTGCGGATTTAGTATTTATTAACAATTTTAAATTTTTATAACATTACGTTAATATGCTCTAATTGTTATTCTTATATTTTAAAAGTCGAACGTCGTACGGCTTGTATGTAATTGAGGGCATATATCCTGTTAAAGTGTGATAATTTAATTAATAATAATTAATATATAATATTAACTAACTTTTAATTTTTACTTAATAGTTTGTTGCCTAGGAAGTATTAATATAATTATTAATAAATTATTTGAAATTGGCAATATTAACATTTAAGATTTTATAATATTAACGTATTTTTATTTTAAGAAAACAAAATTTATTTTTATACTTAAAATTTAAAATAAAAGTCAATTCTTATGAATTGACTAATAAATAACAGACGATGTATAAGAAAGAGGATTAGAGGTCATCAGGAAAAACTGCTATGCTATCAGATTTCAGCCCTTATTCCTCGACGAAATATATCATCGGGTCCAAATACGAACTACTGACGTATGTCATCTGATGAAATTTGATTATATAATGTATCTTATTCTAATACAATTATTTATTTTCCATAAAAAATCCCCGCTCAATAGTGTAAATTTATTTTTAATAATTTTTTGATAATATTTATATATTTTATGATTTCCTGTTTGATGGTATCTTTATAGTAACCTAGTTTAAAATATGCATCTATTAAATGATTTAAATGTTCATAAAGAAAGCTAATATCATTACATACTAAAGCAATTCTTAAAATTTCATTATTTAATGTATTATATTTTATAGTATATTGTATGCATGAATGCTCATGCAAAAATATGTTTCTTGTAAATTTAAATATGTCATCTTTAAGACATAAATCATCTAAGCGATATAAATTAAAAGTTTTTAATAGATGTTAATGTAATGTTTATATCTAGATATATACCTTTGTCATTAATATTGGTTTTATTAAGAATTAGGCTACCTGGATAAATTTGTGCACTTATTGAATAAATTTAATAATAAAAAATAAATTTGTTCAACATATGATGCTACACCACCGAACTAAACTATTATTAAAACTTTAGTTTTACATTATAAATAAATGCTGCAATCCGTTGTTTTAATTTGATTTAATTTAATAAATAATTTATGATAAAATGCGTTTTTTGAGAGTAGCAATTTACCCTGTCAGTAAGCGCCCTAGATAATTTACAAGCAGGATCAGCAAACACAAATTTATTTTGAATTTCGTAATTTTGTTACATCATCAGAGCAAAGCGTACTGCTGATAAAATTGTAATCTTGTCTCTTTTTCAGGATCAGCTGCTAAATAAAAAATTTATTTGATATTTTATAACAAAAAGTTTTTTGTTGATCGTGTTCCAAAATTCCGAATAAAAAATATATCATCATCAGTTATTTTTAAAATATACGTTTATAAGTAATCCATACTTCAACAATGTAGTCATTAGTGGCACAAATGCTCCGGATCCAGCAACATCTAACAGGCGCTGCCCTTCTTAAGCTATCAAAACTTTCATTTTAGCCAAAAATTGTCAAATAAAATAGTCCAAATAATCGGTAAATAAAAAGAATGTATTATTATTGTTAGATATGCCGCAGAACTCATTTAAAATTTGTTTTATATTAAACAATATATCGGAATGCCTAAATGTCTAAAATACAATAAGAACTTGATTAACATTCATTTTGTTTGTGATAATCAGTAGTGCTACGTCTAACATTCACTTTGTTTTGTAATGAGCATAAGTGCTACAATGAGTCCATAAAGACCAAGGACTTCAGCGAAAATAAGGATTATAACCATTCCAACATATAAACGAGGTTGATGCGCAGATCCACGGATCCCTGCGTCACCAACAACGCCAATAGCATATCCGGCAGCTAGACCAGCTATGCCAACAGATAATCCGCCACCCAAGTGCATAAATCCACTTAAAGCAGAAACAATCATAAAATTTATAATGTCATTTATATTATTTAAAAATGTGTAATACACATGGGAAATCTGGAAAATATATTTTATGGATTGCTCTCGATAAAACCGACAAAACCCTCGATATTGCATATTTTGCTTCCTCGTATGTCCACCCATTTCTTAATAGTATTTTTCTCATTTATAGTTCGTTCATGCTGGCGTCTTTCAAAGTTCGGTATTGGGTCCACTGCTATTCTGTATTTATGTGATCGATTTACCTGGTATCTTGAGTTCAAATTCACTTTTGTATGTAGATGATCTTAAAATTTGGCTAGCAATTAGGTCGAATTTAGACTGATATCATGCAATCAAATATTGACATCGTGTCTTAGATGGACATGTTTCAACGGCTTGCCTATTAATGTATCGAAGTGTGCGTACATGCCTTTACGTTTACGTAATGATGCTCCCGAGCCAACGGTGAAGCAAATTTTATTATTTTTCCCCCATGGAAGAAATAAATAAACAGTGCTACTTTTTTACAACACGCGCAAATTTTATTATTTTTTCCCCTATGGAAGAGGATGAGCCATTAGAAGAGGATGAAATTGCGCCAAAGCCGCAATTTGCGCAAATTTTATAAATTTTTTTAGCCCCTATGGAAGAAATAAATAAACAGTGCTACTTTTTTACAACACGTGGAAACAAGGCAACAGTATATAAATCTAATAAATTCTCTTATAAATCGATTAAAAATGGAATTTCTACTTACAGGTGTACTAATAAATCATGTTCTGCTTTAATATACATTAACATGAAGAATTTTGTAGTAAATACCAAGGGATGTCATTTTCATGAGCCATTAGAAGAGGATGAAATAAGGAAAATATTTATTTGTTCTGAAATAAAAGCCGTCTTTAAATTCTTTTCTGAATCCTATAGAAATCGTAAGTTTGGCCGTCTCTAAACAAGATGATGTAAATTTAATGTATATGCCTAAAGTCAAGACAATGCTTGACACCGTAACCAGATTAAGAAAAGCTTGCAAGAAAAAGACAATGTCCTTGTTTCAAGACATTCCTGATTCATTACATGTAGGACTAGATGGAGAACTATTTGTTCAGTTTGATTCTGGACAAAGTGATGTTAATAGATTTATCATCTGTTTTAGCTCATCAAATTCATGTTTATTAAAGGGAAGCAAAACATGGATTGCAGATGGAACATTTAAAATCGCTTCAGATCCATTCAATTCTTGACCACAAACAATCAATTCATTCAAACAATCCATTCAAACAATCTTCAGATCCATTCAAACAATCAATTCTTGACCACAAATACATGTGAGAGTTGGAATAGTAGTGCTTCAACTGACTTCCCAAGAAATAGTCCTGATCTTGTCACTGTTATAATGTATTTAAGAACAGTTGAAGTAATTACCAAAATGAAAATTAATGAAAAATTGCAAAGTTCGGTAATGGGTGAAGTAAGAAGTGAGAGGAAGAAACAAACAGAAAGAAAGTACACTTATATTAGAAATCTTTACGCCAAAGAAGAATCTTTTTCAACCAGAAAAATGTTACAAATGTTAGCATCTGCATACAAATACACGCTTAATTAAATATTTATTAATTTGATCTTTTTATTTTTTACTGTTTAAATTTTTTAAAATAAGTGTTAATAAAATTTGCGCAAATTGCGCCTTTGGCGCAATTTGCGCTTCAGCGTTTCAACGGCTTGCCTATCAATGTAACGAAGTGTGCGTACATGCCTTTACGTTTACGTAATGATGCTCCCAAGCCAACATATCATCTACGTGGTCAGTTCATCACAATAGTTTCACACGTAAAGGTTCTCGGAGCTATGGATCGCTAACGATTTGTCTACTCGCCTAAACACTGATTATGTATGTGTCAAAGTTATTCATATAATAGGTTTGATTCGCCGAACGTTTAGTTTTCTGAATTCCTGATTATTTATATCACTTGCAAATACATTCGTTCTCAGTCATTTATTATATGCATCTCAATGTTCATATCCCACAAAAGGGATATGAACTTTACTTGTCATTCTCTTTATCTCAGTCATCGCCGAATTATACGGATCGAAACAATTCAATTTGGACAAATAATTGAGAACTGAGACGGTGGAAGCGAACTAAAGGTATTTTTGATCATGTAAATAATTTTTCTCGACATGTTGCACATATTTTCAGTATTGAGGTCGGTTTTAAACGAATTCTGAACAATTATCCCAAGATCTTTTGTGTACGAATTTGTGGGAATAATCTCACCGCAAACAGAATAATCATTTGGTAAATCACTACGACCAAATCTGAGGTGGACACATTTAGTAATGTTAATCATGATTCCGGTCAGTTCGCTCCACCTATTAACCATATTTATGTCATCTTGTAAGTGTTGCATATCGGCATGGCATGTTATGACATTCCATATTTTAAGATCATCCGCGAATGCTAATTTTTTACATTTTAGAGAGCGTAGCAAACTATTCAGAAATATGACGAATAATAATGGACCCAACACCGATCCCTGAGGAACACTCATTGATAAAAAAAATTAATGATTTATTAAAGTAAAAAACACAAAATTCATATATATTTTCGTTTTTTTTCTGACTTTTTCGACCCCAGCCAAGTATGGATCCCCAGTCGAGTTTCCTTTCTTTTTTATTTTTTCTTTCTTTTTGCAGGTTTCGATTGAGATTTCTTTGGTTGGATGTCGAGGATAAGAATTATAAACAAAAATTAAAAATGATAAACTGCTAAAATTCAATTCTAAAAAATAAAAATTCAAAATCATCATTAAAAAAACAAAATTTGGATAAAATTGATATTACCAAAAAAATAAAATAAAAAATAAAAAATATTTTGTAACAAAATATTTTTTGTCATTTAAACAATGACAAAAAAATGAAGATATAATACATTTAATTATACTTTTCTTAATTTCTCTGACAAAGCACTTGTAGGCAAGCGCACTATAAAATTAATATATACGTCCAAATTTAAAAAATAATCAAACAAATTTCAAACAAGATAAACAAAAACTTATTCAAAACATTTGATTTTCAAATTGTAAAATAAAACATATTTTTTAATTAATTTATTTTTAATTTCAATTTCATTCATAAAAAATTTATTTATTAAAATTAATAATCGTTTTAAAAATAGATATCGTTGTTCTGGAGGGCGATTGTTTGAGTAGAAGTACAATCCGCTCAATACAAACGCATTGAGCATAATTAAACATCTACCCAAACCGGCATTTAATCGTCTCGCTCTTTCAAACATACGTAGCCCTTTTCTAACTAATTTGAAACACCTGGCCATATCTGACCTAGGATGCAAACGTGGTTCGAAAACGGATCCCAGAATGCGCACCCGACGCTTTCGATTCCCTGGAAGAGAATCGAGGAGACGAGTGTGCTTTCCAGGACGCCGAAATCTGTAATGAACAAAATTGCTCTTCGCTGGGTTTAAAGACAAGCCAAACTTCGCTAAGCGATGAGCAACAATGTCCATTACAGACTTCATTCGCCCTTCAAACCTTGCATCCGACAGAGTATTTCTCTTAAATGCGATCGAGATGTCGTCCGCATAAATGATGGCGTGGGTGTTCCTATCCAAAAGACCCTCCAGAACTCCCCTCGTCACTATCATATAAATGATAGGAGACAGAGGTGAGCCCTGGGGAAGTCCTTTGTTGAGATGATAGTACTTACCCCCGTCATCATCCAAGTAGAAAGTTCTTGCTTTTAATATACCCAGGACACGATGCAACAAATTACTCGGTAT